>KB644894.1:296793-452017 GCA_000347475.1 Penicillium paxilli ATCC 26601
CAGTAAACAAAGGGAGCAAAAGTGCGTCCGGCGTCGCAAAGTTCCAAAAGTGACCCATCCAGGGTGCATTATTCAGAGCAAAGACCACAAAATGGGCGAGCCAAGGACCCCCTTGACCCAGCTTAACCCAGGGGGTATCGACTCCACCAGGCGTCTCCTTGTGGAGTCAGGGCTGGCAATTCGAAACAGGCACCAAGCCAAGGGGTAATGGACCAACTCCTCTAGTGTTATTTCTCCAATAGACCTATCCAAAACTGTTTGCTTTAAGCTTCTTCGTTCGCAAGACTCCGCAGACTACTGCACCGAAGTGAAACTAGCGGCCAGCCTCTTCCCCCTCAACACTATCGGATAGAGAACCGGTTCGTTTAACCCGAGAGGGGCTTCCCGAGGATCTCGAGGCGATCGCTGTTTCAGCATCCTCCAGTATCTCCCGTTTCTCTCAAGTTGCCCCAGGTTGCCTTTGCCCGTCCAGGAACAATATGCGACGGTGCAAGTTTGAGGTATAGTACCAGTTCGAACGATATGGGGATGAAGGTTCACGATCGTGCTAAAAAAAGAACCTCTGAAGCAAGATAGATTGCTTTGTTCCAGACCCTGAGGTTACAGCTGTCAACCTTGGAAGAATGCTCGTAGAATTTCCCAAGTTAATTTGCGATGCGTCCGATTTGTAAACTATCCTTGTCTGCCCTGACCAAGTATGCAGCTGGACTAATGCACGATTTGCCGAGGGATCAAGAATCCCCCTCACAATGCCGTAATTTACTTGATGAAGTTCGACAACAAATCACCTTGTTATTGGTTACCGATTCCGGGTCGGGGATGGCAGTGGACGCGACGGTACAATGATCCTCCAGTTATGTGATCCTAAACAAGTCTTTGCCGTCCACTAAACGTCATGTACTAGCCGTCATGTCGATCGATCGGTAAGATCTGTCTATCGGAGGATACAGTTTCCCGTTCTTGATTCTTGTCGCCACAGCCTTGCTGCCCAGGTGTTGTATCTCTGTTCCGACGCCAATTGAGGCACCCGACTTGAGTCCTTGAATATTGGACTGTAAAACTAAATCAGATAAGGAAAGCGTACTAGCAACCTATACTGATCATTTGATCTAATTGTACCAAAAATAAGTCGAATCAAATCTTCTTTGGGCCATTACTCCGTCGTACACCGAGCCCTACTACTCCGTAGCCTAGTCCACGATCTGGAAAGCGGATCGATACTAGTACAATCCATTGTACAGTTAGCATCACATGGCAAGAACCATACTTGAAGAAATACAGGTAAAAGAAATTTTTGCACGGCTCCATCACAACCCACGGCAAAGTTCCGGTGCCTTGCACTCTGCAGTCTGTTCTGCGCCAGATGCATCGAAGGATTTTATCGTGCATGGTGCGTGCACGATGTTTCATGCCATGGTACTTACACTTTGCAGTCTACAAAGTCGAAAAGTTTCTCTGGTGGAGACAAACAACTTGAAGCAGGTGGATCTATCGTAGGGATAGGATCCGCATGTGAATCTCGTCAGATGCGCTTACGGTGCCTGTAGCCGATGAACTTCAAGTTGAAGAGTATCCAATTGCGAGGTTTTCCCGACGCCACGCCTCCTTTACCTGGCTTGCATGCACACCGTACCTTGCATGGTATAGGGGTGGACAAGACCTAGTTCTGGAGGATAGCCTGCATCCATGTTAGATTTTGCTTTTGCTTTTTTTTTTCTGCAGGCTGCCAGTTAAAGATGGAACTTGGATTAATACCATACATAAGAATTTTTGTTCGGTGGAAATGAGATAATTTCCTCGCACGTTGCTGCATAGGTAGTAAAGATGAGGATGATTTTAATATTTGAGCCATTTGCTTTCCTGATGTTGCATTCAAGTTGTTGATTTAGAATTGAGGTCTCTGCTGTTGCTACCGTGACCTCGAATTTGATGGACGCGGATAGTAACAGTGAACCTCTGCAAGTTTACATGGACCAAGCTTGGCAACTTCATGTCCAAGTGGCAGAATGTGAGTGTTGATGGGAACAATTTGAAGTGGGCCAGCTTCATTTGTCATTGAAGGCATTCAAGAAGAGTGCAAATTATTACTAGTACATAGTAGTAGAACATGGTAAATCTCATCTATCAACGTGCCAGATTGCATCCACCCGCAGACTTGGACTCGATACTCTAAAGTTTAGATACACTCCAGGGCTGCCAGTAAGTTGTATAAGGTTGTATTGTAGTATATACTCGAGTATATTCCTGCAACTCAATTCCAAGATTTTGATATCCCAATTTGCCTCGGAAGAAAACCCCAGCATCAAATGATCCATGAGTGATCTCAATTCGACTCTGAAAATTGCCATCATTAGATCTATAACAGTAGTGCAGTGTATCTACTAATACTTTTAGAGTTGATTAAGAGTATTTTGACGGTTAAAAATGGTCAATTGGATGGACTCGGATGTCTCGAAGTTCAATTTGTATATAGTATTTGCTACTAACTTGATTTTGTATATATTGTGGATGATCCCAAGGTTGGACTGTGCTCCCATCGTCATTCAACTCTTTTCTCAATTGTCATACTATCAATCTTGAACCACATGTGCGCAAATCTGTGATGAGCAGTTCAGGATCGACTTTATTTATACAGAAGTAATAAAACCATACTCATGATATTAAAGAATTATCACAATACCGAACGTGAGTAGATAGAGAATCGTGGAATACCGCACTGGATTCTTTGTTATGGCTATCCGTCACCGTAGCAACCCATTTCACGTGACCCTATAGAGCGCGTTCAACGGCAGCTTCCCATCGATGAAGAGCAACTTCTCTCTCCACTCAGCGACAACAACAAACATCCGACAACTCGGCCACCGCGGGCCACATTGATTCACGACTTCAATGTAGGTGTCTGCCCGCAATGGCCTCCCCGAATTCACTCTCCTCCGCCTACCACTCCGGCCTATACCAACAATCGTCCCATCCGATGTCCCGACCCGCGGTTTCACGTTCGGGTTCCAGACGGGTCTCTCCGGCTCTCCACGCTCAACCCCGGACTACATCGCGACATTACTCTGGCGACAGCTCCGATGAAGAAGTCCCAGAGCCCAAGTTTAGTGCATCAGTCAAGGCACTGTTAGATGGAGACGGATTGAGTTCCTCGCCACATCTTCAAAAGGGACATGCCGCATATGAGCGTCGCGCTGCTGTTGGATCGAGACAAAGTAGCCAATCTCCTCGGAATGCCTCGCCCCATGATCGATCTACTGGTAGCCCTGCCCCGAGGGTAGTACGCATCGCTGGAGCCTCTTCAGCTGCCAGATTCTCGCGCGAAGGATCCCCTCTGTCTAACAGCCAGAGCGCGGACTCCGAAGCTCAGGACCGACCAAACGACTTTATCACACCTGCACCGCGACCGCGCAGTGTCCGAATTAATGTATCAAGGAGTCATACCCGATCTCCGTCGTCTATTTCACCATCCTTGCAACGCTCCACAGAGCGTTACTCTGGAGACGAGTATGGAAGTGCCGACCGGTACGATAGTGACCGGAAATCTCGTCTTGCCCAGACCGAAGAGGATCCTGTCTCTCATATTGGTTCTTCGTCAGTTTTACGCGGTCGCAACGGCGACGATGTTGGCCCTCAGAGTTCATTGCGGGTCAAGAGGGTTGGACGTCTCACCGGCACATTTCTGAATGGACCGGCGCGACGAGGTGTATTGCGTCGCCAGAGTGAAGAGAACAACGGAGAAAACTATCTGTTGAGCGAGGATGTTCGAGAAAGTGCAGAACGGGAGGGAGATCACGACGAATACCAATACCGCAAACCATCATCTCCGAAAGTATCGTGGGCGAATCCAAGTCCGCCACAGGAAAGGGAATCACATCGCCAAGAGAGACCTGCTGATGGTCCGAACGAAGGGGTATTCTCCAAACCATCGTCTCCGAAACCCTATGGGTCTCTGTCAAAGTCGACTCCCGGATCATCAGAAATGTCATCAAAATCGTCCAGTGCCAAGGAACAACCTGCCTTCAAGGTCCCATCACTACCACCACTGCCCTCCGTAAGGGACCAGGAGAATGAACCACCACCAACCTTCAAGCGTACCAAACCTCAGGGGTTGAATCTGTTGGACAAACCCGAGAAGTTTGCTGTTGTTTATGATACCGATAAGAAAGATGCTGTACAAACTCCAGGGGGTGATTCACCCCGCAAGATTCTTGCGACACGTAGCAGCAATACACCACACAGGGCTGCACCTCCACCTCCAAAAATGTCCGTTCTCGAGACAGCCACCGCGACAGCTGGAGCGTCAACCTCACAATCCAGAAAGAAGCGGACACAGGTGTCCATCAACCATAAACATTTTACTCGACTTGATTGCATTGGTCGTGGAGGAAGTTCGCGTGTATATCGTGTTATGGCCGAGAACTACAAGATTTTTGCTCTGAAAAGAGTAAACTTGGAAGATGTCGATCCTCTGACCTTGGCTGGATACAAGGGCGAGATCGATCTGTTGAAGAAGTTGGAGAATGTCGACCGCGTGGTTCGACTTTTCGATTGGGAACTCAACTCTGACAAACACTCACTGAGCGTTCTTATGGAAATCGGCGAATCTGATCTCGAAAAAATACTTACTTATCGCCTTAATGCCGAAGATGCTGTCTTCGATATAAACTTTGTCCGTTATTATTGGAAGGAGATGCTTGAGTGTGTACAGGCTGTTCATGAGTTCAACATTGTTCATTCCGACTTGAAACCAGCCAACTTCCTGATGGTCCAGGGTCGCCTCAAACTCATTGATTTCGGTATTGCCAATGCAATCCAAGACAACACAGTGAATGTTCACCGCGAACAACAAGTTGGTACGCCTAACTACATGTCTCCGGAGGCCCTGGTTGACTCCAACGCCTCTCTCGGCCTGCCGGCAAGTGTTGGTAAGGTGATGAAGCTTGGCAAGCCTAGCGATGTATGGAGTTTGGGTTGCATTTTGTACAAAATGGTCTATGGTCAACCTCCATTCGCCAAAATCGCCAAATACTATGAGCGTATTATGGCAATTCCCAATCCTCGTGTACAAATCGACTTTCCATCCCATGGTGTCGGCGGTGTCCCTGTTCCCCCTGGCCTTATCCGAACCCTCAAGCGCTGCTTGCAGCGCGACCAGACTCTCCGACCGACCATCGAAGAGATGCTCGGTCCACGCGATCCATTTCTCCACCCCGATGCCCAACTTGAAGGAGCAGTTCCTGTCACACAGGACATGCTCGGACGCATCCTTGCCAATGTCATCAACCACTGCAAGGTGCGCGGTATTCCTAAAGAAGAAGAGCTGGCTGCTTGGCCTGCTGGGTTCTTTGCAAAAATAAAAGCAGCCTTGGAAGAAGAAAATTCCTGACCGGTCTTTACCTCCCCCCTTTCCTTTGTCTTCCTGTTCCCAGACCTTGTTCCCTCCTTTTTTCTTTTCTCACACAACGACTTAATGACCGGTGTATGATGGGGTTTCAATTCAATTCTTCTAGAACTGATTGGTGGACGATCTTACTGATATATTCGCTTCCACTTATTATCTGTTTTCTATTCGCTCTTCCTCCTGCATTGCTCCCTACGGGCCCTGCTTGTTCAGTGACCAATTCACATTGGTATACCAGTACAGTGCGTGGTTTATCCATTCTGTATATGATTCTCTGCTCTGCTTTTATTCTCTGCTTCCATATGGCCGTCGTATCAAGCGTTGGGGTTATCGGAGTTTCTCGTCTTAGTTCCTTTATTGGTGGCCTTTAATCGACACAGTCTTCTTTGGAATTTCTTCTTGGAACCGACGTAAACACCTGTATGTAGATAGCCAGTAGTTAGTCACTAGTCAATGCAATCAGTACTGCACGAGACGGGCTGCTTTTAAGCCGATATTGACCTTTAGTACCACTTGAGGATCAACCCCATCCACCTGGACAATGTTGGGGTTAAATGTGCTTTCATACTCGTAGTTATGTACCTTTGTCTCACAATATCTCTTAGTAGCTGAAAACGCAGTAAAGCTCTGAAGCAGAATGGAAAAAAGTATCACTGGGGGGTCCTGCAGCTTAGCGCCTATAGCGAGGAAGTTAGGGCTTCGTGTTGATTGTAGACCCCACAGGGGCCATTATGTATGGTCACGACAGGGGGCGGGGAGTTGCATCTGAGCCTCTCTCTGCTTCGCTTTAGTGGGGGGATTCAACTCCTTGCATGAAACCCCGGGAGCGAACATGATGTCAATTGCGACTGACACTCAATTGAAATGTCCACCATCTGATTGGTATCCCCGTCTTCCTGTTTGCCCATCCCCAGCCTCACCTATTATCATGACCCTCTCAACACTAGCCCTCGTCGTTCTCGTCTCATATCTCATATACAAACATGTTATACACCCCTACCTCCTCTCTCCACTATCTGCCATCCCAAATGCCCACTTCACCTCCCCAATCTCCAGCATCTGGATCGACCAAAAGCGCAATAAAAGCGCAGAAGTCCTCGCCATCTACACCCTGCATCAGAAACATGGCCCCATCGTCCGTCTTGGGCCAAAAGAACTGAGCATTAATTCAATACATGGCCTGAAAGTCGTATACACAGGCGCATTTGAAAAGCATGCTTTCTACAATGAAGCCTTTGTCAATTTTCATACCGAAAATATGGTCGGCATGGTGCATAATGAGCCACATGCGCATCAGAAGCGCATGCTGAGCCAGTCGTTTTCAAAGTCTTTTCTGCAGACGTCTGATGATCTGCAGATAGTCTCGCAGGTTATTCTGTGGGATCGTTTGATGCCGATTTTGAAGAAGGCTGGAAAGGGCGCAGAGACGTTGAATGTTCTTCCGTTATTCCAGGCTGTTGGTATGGACTTTACTTCTTCTTTCTTATTTGGATTGAGGCAAGGGACGCAGTATACCTTCAATATCCCTGAATGGATGATTTGGCTGGAGGAGTACGAGAGATTCAAATTTATGAGTCGCGATGACCGGAATATGGGGTTCATTGAGAAATGGTGTCTAACGCTCTGCGAGCAGACGGAGGCATCGAAGACTGATGAGAGCAGCAATGAAGGAAAGCTTCCTTTTACGAGTCCAGTGATATATGAACAGCTTCAGAAAAGACTTTTCGCCCAGAAAGAACACGATCCACGTCCCTTGAACCTAGCAGTTGCGTCCGAGTTGCTGGACCATCTAGTTGCAGGCCATGAAACGACCGGCATAACCTTCACATACATGATGTGGGAATTATCGAAGCGTCCAAAGCTTCAAGCCAGTTTGCGAAAAGAGCTCATGACCTTGTCGCCAAGACTCTCTTATCCAGAGACAGAAACCCAGAGACCTCTTCCATCTCCTAGTTCTATTGATGAACTTCCTCTGCTTGACACTGTAGTCCGTGAAACGCTTCGACTTCATTCTCCAGCCCCAGCCCAGTTACCTCGTGTCACACCAGACACGGCAAAAGGCACTTCTATACATGGATATGACGGTATCCCAGGCGGCGTGAGAATAAGCTCAACTGCCTATTCAATCCACCGAATCAGCGAGGTCTATACAGAACCACTTGAATGGATCCCGGAACGATGGCTGGAAGCAGGTGATAAGATTCACGATATGCGCCGGATATTCTGGCCATTTGGAAGTGGTGGGCGGATGTGTCTGGGAAGTAATTTCGCCTTACAAGGTCTGTTTTACTTGATATGAGATCTGGAAAACTACTAACGAACCATACAGAAATCAAATTGGTCGCGGCGGCTGTGTATACAAATTACACGACAAGTATCGAGGACGATGAAGGTATCGAGCAGGAACACACGTTTATTGGACTACCGCGCGGACGGAAGCTGTTGTTGAGATTTACGCCTGTTCAGGAATGATCTTATGCATTGATGTCACCGGTACTATGAGATATAGACTAGTTAGTAAAAGAACTGGATGATCCTGCAAAATAGATGAAGACTTTGTCTTTCAAGTCCTGATTTGCTTGGTTTCGATCTACTACCTACTACTAAACCAATGATCATGCCGCAGTGCCCAGTATGGTACAGGCCAGGAACCCAAAATCAATAGAGCCACCGAATATTATTAGCATTCACAGCGGAAATGACAAACGATTGCGGGGCCGAGACCATCTAGAAGCATTTTGCCACTGAGAAATCCATTGCTGACCAAGGCATCTTGATGTAATCGCCGGATTTGGCTCTATTCTCCAAGAGTTCGGGTCCAGGGCACCAGTGATTGGATTGAACCATATTTTCTATTCCTCGTTCCACTATTCTACTAGTGTTTACTGCTGAATTATGTTTTTTGGTGGCAATAACTTGAAATTGCGATTATAGAGATCGTCGCGCCCAGAATAGTTGCTTACAATGTCCTCTGGGGATCGACATGCTATATAAGGAGGCAATTGTCGATACTGTGGTTGAAGAAGTTCATCATCCCTGACAGTTTCTCAATCATCTTCTTTCAGACTCACAAACTTTCTTATTTGAAATCACTACTATCCTCGATTCCTGCCTCCACAAACTTGAACAACTTGAACGTTGAAATACCAGGCGCTACACAACGATACTAGTACCAGTACGACTGCCAAATCGAAGAATCCCACCATGTCTCTGCAGTGGAAGACCGTCAAGGAGCAAGTCTCCAACTTCTGGCGCTCCCAGAAACTCTCAATGGCCGCTAAGGCTGAACGTTGGGACGAGGCCGAGGAGTGAACGTCCTACACGTACGACCCTTCGTTACAAGGGCACATGCTATTATTATCTACCGGTTTATTGAAGCGTAAGTTGATATGCACACTGAATCATCATATCCCGGTGACTGACCTGTATTATCTTAGATTATTTTTCGACTTGGTTTATTGCTTTGAATAATTGGAGGATTGGGTGATGCAGACTGTATAACAATTGAAATTGACGAATCACGATGATAATTGTACTCGTACCTAATACTATGTTATCCTTAAGCTAAATACTATGACAAGCAAGAATTTCCTTGATTTTAAGTTCTAAACGAATTATCTTCAACCTCTCAGAGAGATGTAGGCTGGTGTGCATTGGGGAATTTCATCGCGTTAGATCTTGCGATCAAGAATGATTCCCCAGTGACATCCGGATTAGCAGGGATGAAATCATGAGGAAATCCAATATCGAAGGGCTTCACACTCTCAAGATAATCAATTTGAGCTCGAGTCAATTTAATACTCAAAGCTTGGATGTTATCTTTAAAGTGCTCGACCTTGCGTCCTCCCACAAGAGGAAAGACATTGGCTGCTTTAGACATGACATAGGCCAGCGCAACAGCAGTGACAGAATCGATTCCGTGTTCAGAAGCAACCTTTGCTAAGGCTTCACTAACTTGAATCTCGGTTTCAGTCTGGTTAGCATCTGCTCCAGGCCGACTGCGAAGAGATTCTCCGGCATTTTTGCGTCTTTCAATCTCGGCTTTTGATTTGAATTTGCCTCCACCTAAGACACCCCATCTGTGGACAGAAATCATTAGTATTCTATCTTTTAAGTGTTTTGCCCTTTCCATTTCTCTTTCTGGTGATTTCACTTACGGAGCAAGTGCCATATTGAACTGGCGTGCCATTGGAATGATTTCTCGCTCAAAGTCCCGGAGCAGCAAGTTCCAGCGTCCCTGGTAGATACTAAACGGGGTCTTCCCATGATCGACAGCATAGGTATTTGCTGCTGCCACTATCCATGCGGGTATATCGGACGCCCCCAAGTATAGCACTTTGCCCTGCTCGACTAGAATATGGAGCGCATCCATAACCTCTTTGATGGAAGTGGTGAAATCCCAATAATGGACATAGTAGATATCTAAGATCAAAGTATGGTAAGCAGCCATGAAAATTAACTTGTCAGCCCAGGCCACCTGGGCTAGATACTAGATATGAACATACCAATGAAATCAGTTTGCAGGTTCTTCAGTGAATCACGGATGCTAACATGGATACTGCGTCGGGAATTGCCCGCGAAATTGGCAATGTGCGGACCCGTGCCAAGTTCATGACCACGATAATCCATGCTAAACTTTGTGGCCAGCACAAGAGAGTCCCGATTTCCGCGTAGTTTGGTCCATTCACCTATCCATTTCTCGGATTGTTGATTTTGGTATGCGTTTGCCGTGTCGATGAAGTTACCGCCGGCTTCATAGAATGCGTCTAGAAGCTTGAATGATGACTCTTTGTCGATCGAGCCCATCCTGCCGGCCCATGCATCACCGATAGACATAGCGCCTAGCTGAAGAGGGGAGACTCGAACTCCGGCTGTCGAGGACAGGATTCGGAGACGACCTAGCTCGGTTGGTGGGATTGGTCCGGCCATGGTTCAAGTAAAATAGCAGATGGATTTTGATATTGAGAGTAAGTTGATAGTACTATTTGAGTATAGTCAAGTTATTCACGGCGAGAAGTCAAATACTAGTATAGTCAATGAAATTATTTCCAACGTCCTCTAACTAGCAGTATTTATACAACAATTAATGAGTATCTCTTGCCCAGGTGAACGTCACTGAATGCACAGTCTTTTTCGGGAGGGTTGGTAAGCTAGGAGTCGGCTCGATGTTGTCCGAGTTGTTCGGAATTAAAGAGTCGATTTCCGAGGGGCGATACGTGTTGCTGCCCCTATACCGGCCAGTCATACCCATTCATCAGTTGCTATTAGCCGTAGCAGAAATACTACCTAGGTAAGCAGTGCGAGCGATATGGCGGACTTCGCAGGTATCGCCCCTCGTACTCTGTTCGATTTTGTCATTCGGACTTAAACCTCTCCAAAAACCGAAAAACCGAATCCTTCAAATGAACCGTATCCAGAGACATCAAAAGGAGACAATTCCCTTGAAAACGAGGATTGACCTTAACTTAACACCCGGGCTTTAAACTGATACGAGGCTGAGCAGTTTGTATAGAAAGATACATTTGAAAGACCGATGATCCTTACAAAGCTCTCGATGCAGTTGCAAATGAATAAAAACCGGTTTTTACCGAGTATTTATGTGGTAGCTAAGCTAGTCTAACTACATTCCTAGAGGAATAAAGCATGCAGGATACTTTTCGCCCAAAGACCAAAGACTTGGGAAAATGCGCCATGAACACCGAAGAAATAGGGCGGTTAAGGAACCAAATCATATGAAACATGAAACAAATCAAGCATAGAAATGCCCGGAGAGTGGTATCGAAGGCAGACGGGGGCCTGCCGGGAGGGGAAGTGGAGGGCAATCTTGTCATCAAATAATGAATCTAGACGAGGAGAACACTGGAAATATTTGTTAGCGATATGTATAAAGTAGAAAAAAATGGTATGAAGAGACTCACGCGTTGACACAGCCGTCGTTTTCGGGCCTGTGAAAGTTGTTAGCACATTAATCCAATCCAAGTCGCAGCATCCCGGGGAAACATACACATTGGTGACCTGGGCCCATTTACCCCAGACGACCTTACCGCTGGTCGTGACAAGACCAAGCTCAGAGACGTTAACCTCAATAATGGTACCCTTGGTCAGAACACCCAGTTGGGTGTACAGAGGGTTCTGGGGGTTCTTCTTGACCGACAAGATAGGCAGCTGAACAGTGACACCGAGTTCGGGGCTGAGGGAAAACGTTAGCATTTCTTTGAACTTTCTCATGCACTTGTAGGCAAGAAAAGACATACTGAGTCACGTTGGCCTTCTTGTAACGCAGACCCATGGGACGGATGAATCGCTCGTACTTGACGGGGCGACGAGTGAACTCGTTACCGACGAAAGTAGGCTTGGTGATCATACGCTTCCATGACTTCTGGTGGGTCTTCTTTCCGGTATTGACAACCTTGAACATCTCTTCCTCACTGATACCCTTAACCTTGGGCAGGGGAACGGCGAACTTGGCGGCTTTCTCATTTCGCTTATCCTTGATAGCACTGGACAAGGCCTTGGCGTTGGTGGCCTGCGAGCGGTCGAGCAGGTACTGGGGAAGAGGAGTCTTGGAGGGCTCGTCGGGGGCGGAGGACTTGACATTCTTCTCTTCCTGCTCCTTAATGCGCTTCTTCATCTGAATCTTCTCCTTGTGACGCTTCTGCTGGTACAGCTTGGCCCTCAGACCACGCAGGTTCTGAGCATCATATGACTGTTTGTGCGACTCACGCGCCTGGCGCTTGCGAACTCGCTCATCGTGATCGAGACGCTTACCGTGCTGCTTTTGCCAGCGCTCGATATACCTGAATGGGGGGGTTAGATGGGATGGGGTTATCGTTGCGGTGGGGGGATCTGGACGAACTCGTTCTGAGGCTGCAGGGTGGAAAATCCGTTAGAGACTTTGCATACAATATGCGGTTGTGAAATAGAGCCAGAAAACTTACCATGATGAATGCAGAATGAGTATGACAGGTGGGATGAAGTTGGGGTCTGCAAGATGCAATTGCGAAAAAAGTTGTTTCGGCGGCAAAGATAGAGGACCACGTGACTGCCTTATCAACCGACCCCCGGGCAACAATTGGAACAAGTGGAACAGCAGAGGAATATTCACAATTGTGAACTGTAGATGACTATTTACTTTGAATAGAAAATATTAGAACTAGAGTCTGGCTTAAATCTGCCATATCATCCCAATTTCTCCAAAATATAATAATATTTTGCTGAGTTTGACGAAATTAAAAATTTCTCACTGTCCTCATTGGACTATGTTTAATCACGTGATACCAGACCAGCGGCGCCGGCGTGATTTTCTCGACCGCAACGGAGCACCACCGCTTTGCATCCCAAAGATCACCGAACCAGTTTTCTCCCTCAATTCCTTTTGAGCGTTAGGAGAAAGGGTCATCACAATGTTTTCTCGATCAGTTCTCCGGAGTTTCACCTCTGACCTGCGCTTCGCAGCCCCATCGTCGATTTCAGCAGCTCCCCTTCCTCAACGAGCTTGCCTGCACCAAACCGCATGGCTCCGCACTACCCAACAACAGTCCCAGCCTCAATCTCACTCTTCAAACCCTGACACACCTCTCGCGGCCCATACCCGAGCACAAGACACCCAACCGGTGACCCAGGCACCCACCAGCTCGACCTCTACACCCAACACCATTCCTCAAACTCGCGCAGATGTTCCTCTCTCTAAGCAACCCGTTGCCCCAACCTTCGACTCTCCCCTCGAGATCACCAAGTCTGTCATGTCCAGCCTCCCTCATCTGGCCGGACAGTCTCCACACTACGTTGTCGCGGAACTACACGCGCGCCCTTATCTTCTCACCGAAGGCGACCACCTCCGCCTGCCATTCCTGATGCCTAACGTCAAGCCAGGCGACGTTTTACGATTCAACCGTGCCTCCGCGATTGGATCCCGTGATTTCACACTGAAGGGCTCACCACACGTTGACGAGCGCCTGTTCGAATGCCGAGTCCGGGTGACCGGCACCGAGTCCGAGCCTCTGCGTGTTAAGGAGAAGACCAAGCGGAGACAACGGCATACCAAGACCGCTGCGAGCAAGCACCGCTACACCATCATGCGTGTGATGGAGGTGCGCGTGAAGACACCGGAAGAGTTGTTGCAAGAGGGTGCCGTTGTGGTCGAGGATGGTGAGGACACACCGAAGGTTGAGGCGCGGTCATGAGGGGGTGCATGGGAAATTTGCTTAGTGGCGCTTTTTCTCGGTTGGAGATATTCAATGTCGGGCGAGTCGAAAAGTTAATTGACGCATGCTTGGCGGAGATATGATGCATTTGTTTGCAGCATGTTTTGTACAAATAGATGGGTTTCGCAGATCCTTTGTGTGCATTGTATTCTATATCTATTATTCAAATTTACCTGCGGAAACGGGGTTGTTGAACCGATTCACTCAGTTTACTTTTCATTAATAGTATTTTAGGTTGTGCAGATCAAAATGCATCATTGTAATGACCAAGAACTACTAGGCAGGAAGCATCCGGACATTTCAGGGTTTAAAACTACTTCAGTACTTCAAGTTTTTGTCAATTTTCAATTCTTTTCGATATCAAAGACCCGGGTGAAAAACATTCGAAGCATCATGGATTCCATAAATGTGTTTAAATTGTTCGCTTTTCCACATGCTCTCATGCAAAGTGGCTAAAAATTTGGGGTATCATAGTAAAAAGTCAACATCACTGCTATCCAAGAAACACGACATAACAATTGAATGCACAACTAGGCAAACGAAATAGGACGTGGAACACCCATCTCAACTTCTCCATTTTCACCTCCATCCCGCAACCACGACTCTCGACCCCTCGAGTCTGATGGTACAGAATCAGGCCTCGGACTTGTCGGCTCAGGCTTGAGTGGTTGTTGCACGCAGGACCCGGATGGCCTCGATGTTTCAAGATCATTCAAATTCTCTTCATCTACGGCTGATCTGCGCAATGGAAAGGAAGATCTATTAGAAGATCCAGAAGGAGTACCATCTTTGGCCTCGGAGCTACCCTTCGAGCTCCCATACAGCTTGCGGAAGAGCGGGCGAAGGGTAGGAAGACAGGCACAGATGATCCCAACCGATTGTTCAATGGAGGACCAAGTTGATGGTCCGACACTAACATAAGTAACATCTTCAAGAGTCAAGAAATCAAAGCTGATAATTCGAAGTACCGAGACGATACACACGCTGTTCAAGTTCCTTGTTAGTTCATGGGTTCAAGTTTGAAACATTGCATGCTGAGAGTGAACTTACAAGCTTCCAAGCAGGAAAATACCAGTAAGAATAAGCTTCTGCCGAACCGAAGTCTGAAGTCGCCAGGCCATTGGATACGGGAGACAAAGGACCAGAATGTCCAGTGCCATATTGGCGAATCCATTCCAGCGGAAAAAGGCAACCTCGTTGATGCAGTATCCTGGTAGACTCGGGTCCCAGAATTTAGGGATTGGAGAGCACGACACGATTGAGACGATTGTGCATGAGATGAAATAGCCTAAGACCAGGACAAAGGAGACCGTCAATGCCCAACGAAAGGTACGGACGACGGCGAAGATTCGATAGTATAGGAGGAGGAGGGATGTCTTTGTGAAAACGGCTGTTGTGAAATAGATGACCTGGGTACCGATGAAGGTCTGTTTATTCATGCGTAAGATTAAGACTATCATTTGATTGAAAAAAGATGTAAAAAGAGCTAGTGCTCACCTTTCCAAAGCTTTGATATGTATCGTTCGTTATTTGATAGTTGTGTTTTCCCAGTCCATATTCAAGGACCTGGGCCCATCTCACAGCATCCATAATCCAATTAAACAACTGCAGTACACACATTAGCTTGAATGTTCAATCTCATTTCTTTGTTTACTGTCTAATTTTACATACCAGAGATACGGCGATGGTATAGTCATCCCACCAGAATCCAGCTCGAGAAACATAGCGGGCGATGAACCGTAGTACGACCACAATAGTAGCAGGTATGAGAGTACTCAGTGTTCCAACCCATATGCGCCAGGAGATATCATCGTGGGGAAGGTTTGAAACTGTCTCGGATGACATTCAGATCAATATAGATCCAACATGAAGCAATTAGAATGCCAAATCTCGAACCGGTGGAGATCGGCATAGCTTATATACCAACTTCTATCGAAAAAACCTTCATCAAGAGTCAAAAACCGAATAAGAAGATGATGACTAGATCATTCCAGAGATCGGACCCGAGATCTCTAGCACGGAAATGCTGAGCCTCATGACCGTTTTGTTTATTTTCCGGGGTTTCTTGGGTCATGGCGGGTGGTACCGTCATCATAAGGTGAGAAGTAGACTATTGTACTACAGTAGTATGGTTCGGCTTGCCGAGTTCGCCGCTCATCGGGGGGCTCCGGCTTTAAGTGGGCGCAGCACCCGCTCCGGCCGAATCTCGCTCCAAGCGGAGTCTGGGGATATTTTTGCCTCCCCAGAGATATATTGGGGATATTTTCGCCGGATTTGTGCATAAATGGCTTAAATAGGAGAACGGTAGGTCGGCTAAGCGGTTCTTTGGGGCTATGCGATTATTTACTATGTCTACATCCGGAAGCTGGTCGAGATGTCATGCATAATAGTACCTAGATCTTGACGGGGGTCGGCAGCATCCGATCTGATCACAGCCTATCATTAGGCGACTTGTACTTAAGCGATGAGAATAATTATGCGAGTGAACTTGTTTGAAACGGTTGTGCATTGTGAGAATGGCGATCTTTGTGCACCGAGTATGCTTTTGCATCCAGCTTCCCATGCCGCCACCCATGCCATGCAAAGAGTCTAGCCGCTGACAGCAGATTTAAGTTGAAGTATTAGAATTTTCGTATGATGATAATAGATTACCGTAAAAGGAAGGCGACTAAAAATATCTAGTAGTAGCAATACACAACAAAAAGCAACGTATGAACGGAAGAAAGGCTAAACTTGAACCAAACCCAACTTGAAGCCCCAAGCACCTGGTACTACTAGAATACCAAAATTATGGCATGAGGCAATCATGCAATATTCAAGCATAAACACCCATAACTCCAAAAAGTGAATGACGGCAATACTCAAAAATCCAAGCCAGACCTTCCACCAAAGACCTATTGCATGATTATCTCCCTCAATCCAAGCCTCCTTCTGCAATGTTCAATAGACTTCCGCTGCATCTCAGCATAAAGATGGAACTCATCAGCAACATAAGTGCCCAGACCATTCTGGAACCCATCCAAATCAGGCTCAGCACTCATAATGAGCTGTTTAGACTGGGACACGTCGCCAAGGTTTGAGTTAAAAATACCACCCGCTGATAATGGGAGGAAGTCTTCATATGTGATGGGTTCATAGATCAACATCCCCTTGTCTAGAAGGTCATCGAGGGACTTTGAAGTGGCTCCAGGCACATTCGTAGATTCACCGATGTCATCATCCAAGTGCTTTTCACCGAATGGACTCAGCCTGTAGCAGAAATAAGCCAAATCCTGCCTTTGAAGGTCGGACAGTGTGTCCGGGAACACCTCGAATGATTTCGCAAGAAAAGATTCATAGCCAGCATCATCTAGCTTCTCCCTCGCCGCGTATTCATTAACCGAGTTCAAAATCTGATCATAAAGTTGACGTCCCTTCCGCGTCAATGCGTAACCACGTTGCTCAACCTCTCCAAATCGAGCCGTATGAGAACCCTTAACAGAGAGACCAGATGAATCGCTGAAATAGACAGTCTCTTGCAAAGCCTTGAAACTAGTCTGACGCAGTAAGATAGGACAGAGTCGTCTCGGTGGACCCTCAATTCGTTCCTTCGCTGGCATTCCATGCTCAACCATCAATTTTTGAACGAGGTCGATATCGATTGTTCGAGGCGTGAGATGATTAATGTGGGCGTTTGGGAAGGAAACGATATCTGCTATCAAAGGATGTTCGGCTTTGAGTATGTTATACTCATCAAGAGAGACCGTAGTTTCAGAATGCCATCTAAAAGTCTCTAAACCGTTGTTGATAAACTCCGTACATTCCTCGGGACTGAGATATCCATTCTTACTATCAGCGATATCCAGAAGCGCAAGAAGTCGGGGTGTGGAGATATTGCGCTGGTTGAGTGCTTTATCCGCCAACTCTCTTGTCTTTGGCGTTAATAGCTCCTTTCTTAGAACTGTTGTGAATACCCTAAAGGGTTGCTTATCAAGGGCATTTTGTGTCGTTGGTCGGAAAGCCGTGGCATGCATGGGAAACCCTGCTAGACTGAGGTCATAGTAGCCAACCGGATACATTCCCATAATGGAAAACATGCGTCGAATTGTGTTGAGCTCGTATGTTGTTCCTAGTCGGATTGCGCCGTGTCGTTCGACTCGATGTCGGGATGGTAAGATGTCGTCTGGGTTGATTCTCTTTTCGAGTTTTCCTAGGTTGTTGCTTTCTTGGATTGCTTTGGTGTCTGCTTCTAGGACGACGTCCATGAGATCACCGTATAGTGGGACTTCGCCTTTGTACATTTCCGATAAGGCGTGGCAGAAACGTGCACGGAGTGCATTTTGGTTCCAGTGGTCGGTCATTTTCTGAAACACTTGTGAAGCACTGAAGTACTATGGGAAGACGATTGATAGCAAGGCTGGTAGGTTGAAGTGCCAGTGGCTCGTAATAGTAGATACTGGTGATTCCGAGCTCATATGATCCGGCTTAATGTCCGATAGAACTGGAGGGAGTTGGGATCTTTAAAACTTGAAAGGTTGAAGTCACCAGTGATGAACAGGGACTTTACCAACAGTTATACAAAATCCTAGTAGTAGCATTATCACCTTCCTAGTCCTCAAATCACCAATAACATCGCAATCCGCATTCCATGCGCCGTGTCTATCCGCTATCGGCTATCATCCGATAATGAATGATACGTTATCAGCCAGTGTCAACATACCTCGGCGAAACGAACCCTTAGAACAAGAATCCCTACTAGTAAATGGCTGATACTTAGACCTCTGATTTGACCCAGCATCATCCCCCTCACCAAAATATCATCAATGCGGGGGACCTCCAAACCAAACAAGGTTAACATTACAAATAAAAACGCCCAGCGTCCAGAATCATGAGGCACCGACATCACGATTCACGATCTAATTGTGGAAAGTGGAGTCTTGAGCTTGGTTGTTAGACCAATAGGATGCGGGTCCGTTGGAAACCGACTCCCCGCGGATGGTCTACTATCGTATCGCCGACTATCGCCGATTTGGTCGGTGATGATGGGGGAGGGGTTTGCGTTTGAGGGTTGATTTGTTATTGGAGGATGGACTTTGGGGGTAGGTGATGATGTTATAATCAAATGTGACTCAAGTTGCAAGGGGTATGAGGTGCTTTGAAAATGGTGTGCTAGATTGTTCGATGTCGCCAGCTAATGGGAATGGGGGGGTGATTTTCTTTCTTTCTTATTATCTGAACTCTACTGCTGCGTTGTATCAAATCGCTTTCTTTGAGCTCATTCAATCGGGGAGAGAGGAGGAACTTTGCATCAAACCTGACGGGTTCATAATCATCATCGGAATTCTGCTGCCAGTCGTAAGTTGATTTACCATCTTCTTGAACGTCCAGGTGAAGACTATATGCTCACAAGCAAATACTACTACTAAGTACCTAGGTAGTAGCATTGAATATTGAATAATAATCGTAATTCATGTCCATCTATATCGTCTATATACAAGTCGAAAATCCAGCGCGATCCAAGGGGTAATCCATCCAACCAAAACAAGAAAAAAAAGCAACCATAACGAAATCCATCATTCAATAATGCCCGGTCTTTTCGTGACCTATAGGTATGGTATCGTACCCTGGGCGTTCCAAAATCATGCGCTTCATTTGCGTTCCTAACGCCGGGAATTCGTGGAGAGGTAGGAAGAGAGAGGTAAGAGGTATGTGGATGACGAGGAGAGAAGGAGAAAACAGAAGGTGAAAGAGATAGGTGGGAAGAGGTGATGTGATGACCAAGGAAGCTTAAAGCATAGACTCATCATTATCCTCCATATCGCTAACAGATGTAGCAGGAGAAGCAAGACCCGAAATAACAGATGAAGAGCCAGCACCGTGCGTTGCTTCCGCATCAGCCATGGCATCATCATAAGCACCCATGAAAGAAACACGGGGAGCCTGTTTCGCCGAAGCCATCAGTTCATCGATATTCGGCTTCGCGGGGACATGCTTATCGAAGGCGTTCGCGTTATCGAGACTCTCTAGTGCGAAACTCATGAATTCGGCGTTCTTGTGGCTAACGCTTAACGTCCAGCGATACTCGCACAAACGGATACGGTAGAATTCCGCTTCTTCGTTTGTCGGTGCGGAAATGCGCAGTAACATGCCGAATGAGCCGATCAGGGAAAAGTTTGTGCGTGCTGAGGCGGGCCAGAAGGAACGCAGATGGGCGGGTCGGAGTCTGTTGACGAAATCCATTGCGGAGATGAGTCGGGTTTTCGCGGCTGAGCGGCAGATGTGCGCGAGGTATGAGTCTGTGCCGTCTGTGGCGAGGGAGCGCACGATGCAGCGGTGCAGAGTGATTTCGGTTGCGAAGTAGGCGAGGTGCAGGGCGCCGTTGCGGGCGTGCTCGTCGGTGATTGTCTCGACGAGTTCGCCGGTTGAGGATTCCATCTTCAATGAGGCTGGAAGAGATGAGAACCATTCCTTCAATCGGATCTGCGCCGGCTTGGCCTTCTCGAGGATGATGCGCGTGCGTTGCTTTCCTGCAGCGGTGAAATCCTCGATAGCTTTCAATGTGTAAAAGCGGTCCAGAATATCGGACAGAATGGTCGTGAGAGCCACCATGTGGCAGAAGAGAAGGGGTCCATGTCCAACAGCCGCCGAGTCGTGTGCGGAGTCAGTGCCAGAGAGGAAAGCATCGGAGAAATCATCCTCAACGAGATCCTTTACGGTCCAGTTGAATGCGAAGATCTGCGACGGTCGACCATGTACCAAAGAGGACCATTTATCCTGCATATACAAGGCCCACGCGAGTCGTTTGCGCAGACCCTTCTCCCAAGTCTTCATGCGCCAGTTAGAGCAGTCTTGGTGCAGACCCAACTCAAAGCATGCAGTCACCAATTGCCCGTTCAGAGAGGCAGTAGCCAATGTTGACTTTTGTGTCAAAAGCAGACCAGCCTGGATAGTGGATATACTTGGGAACGGCAGAGATTCAATCAGCAATTTCAACGCAGTACTCTCTAAGCGTCCGGCATCAGGACGACGAGCCGTTTGCGAAGAAGCGCCTACGTCAACAAACTTCAAAGTGAGCACATAAACTGCGGCAAGAAGTAAAGGAGACAATTGGCGGCGTTCGCGATAAGACTGGCGGAAAGCATCTTCCATCAGGATGGGGAAAGAAGGGTGAACGTGCTCAAAGAACTTTTCGATCAGAGTCGAACCATACGGGGCAACCAGGCTCTCGATGGCATCGAGTGACACGGCCTGCGAGTCACCGATAGGGAGGGTATCAACAACACGCATAAACGTGCAGTCATCAGCGCATCGTCTGATGCGGGAGTTGGAGACGGTGCATTCATCGTATTCGTCCAATGGTAGGAATTCAAGGAGAGCCGGCTCCAATTCGGTGGTCATGCCAATGTGCTGGGTGGACTGATTGAAAAAGCCAGGGCGAATCATGGCGCCTTGTTGGAGGCGAACGGCCTCGGGAGCGTGAGATTGTACAGCGGGTCTTTTGGAATGGAAATGTTTAGTTCGTCTCGTCCATGACATCTTCTTATCTGAAACCACACCCCCTTGCTCCGAATCGTGGGGACATACCGTTTTACAGACTCGGGCTCACGCGGGGAATCCTCCAGCTTGCGCTTCTTCACGGGAGATTCGGTCGAGAGGGTAAAAGTGCACTCCTGACGATGAAAATCGCAGGAATAGCATTTGTTGACAAGTTCATTCATAGCGCAGCGGCTCTTTCGGCGGAGGCAGGCGTCACAGCTCGCTCCATCCCTACCCAAACGGGATAGTGTCGGGGGAACAGAGATCGGCGAGGGCGAGAGGGTTGTGGTGGCAGTGGCAGTGGCCGAGTTGGAAGGGTGTCGACGGTGAAGGGAGGGAGAGTGGGAGGTTGGACCAGCCGTTGAAGAAGGCTGGATAGTGATGACGGTGGCCATGGAGAGGTGTTATATCGGGACAAGTCCACAGAGTCTCAGGTCCACAGGGTGGACAAAGCTTTACTCCGTAGTAGTAAGGTGTTGAGATATCCGATATCCCCAAGATACCTTACCCTATGGTAAGGTAAGGTATTATTGATAGAGGCGTGGATTGGACTGTAAGTCCGGGGCAGCCCCAGTCTCCACGGGGAAAGTAGGGTTGAGATAAGCGGGAAATGTACCTCTGAAAGGGCTTGTGGTTGTGGTTGGGTATTGGATATTGGAGCTTATCACGAAATGAAAAATGGTTATCTCAAAAGATATTGAAATCGATAGAAAAAAAAAGTATGTAGATCGTGCGTAGTAATAGAGTAGTAAGTAGTTTGAAAAGTACCTAGTACCTAGCCCCAGTAGCGTTATAGATTCAAGCCGCACCCTCTAAACACTGCAACAGGATAAGATGCCGAATCGTCCGTTCGGTCATTCCTTCAGCAGGGAGAGAATAGTGAAGAGTGTGAGAGAGTCAATATAGAGAAGAAGAACAAGAGAAGAACAAAGATTAACGAAAGGAACAAGAACTACCTTCGGATGATGACGATATTAAGACCGGAAGCAGATCCTCTTTTTTGCTCTCGTAACAGAATGGCCCCAATTAGCACTGCGAAATTGTCAAGCCTGATAAGCTGGTCTGCTCTGATTGGCCGAGACCCTCCGTTACGTACTGGTTAACTGGCTGTGCCTATGAGAGCCCTGCTTATGTCATTCATTGTAGGTAATCGAGCGGGAGGGACCCGCAGGACAACAGTTGAGCATTAGATAGATAGATCTGTAAATTATGAAGACCTTAGAGTAGTTTAGTTGATAATATTGTAGTAGACTATACAGAGTATAGTACTAGCTAGAGGTGTATAGGTAGTATACAGTATTGTTTACAGTATACGGAGTAGTAGAGAAGTAGTATCCTATACCTAGCAGTATAGTACTAGTATACACTCTACTAGAAGAACGAGTCCTCAGGCTATACTTAACCCCAGGCAGTGTCCTACAGTCCACGGGTATATGCAAGGAGATCAGTCACCGATAGATCAAACCAATCGGTTGCCCATGATAACACCTCTCCCAACCAATCATAGCCTCTACTCTCTCCCCTCCCTGCAAGGTTAACGAGTTTGAACGAGTTTATCCCGCCCCACACTGCTACTAAGATGTGGAGTCCGGAGTCTGACGACCTCCCCGGCATGTGCTCGCCTGCTCATCTCCGGACTATTCCTCACTGCTCGACAAAACGCTGACCCGGTGGCAAAAGGAGAATCTCGGATCTGCATTCTCTCTCCATCACTAGTGACTAATAATAATCCTTGTAAATCAAATTAAAATCCAGTAAAGGTAAATGTAAATGTGAATTGTAAAAATTGTAAATTGTTTCTATCTTTACTCCGTACTTAATACTCAACCCGTTAGCAAATAATACCCTGGTTTATTGTACTGTACTCCGGGATACCTTTTTTGTACAATCGCCCGGCTAAACTTGAATAAGAAAGCATTCCCTATTGGTCCCATCTGAGGGAGTCCCTCTCGGAAATCCTCCTAACGCCCAAAAACTCCATGCTCCTAAATTCCCAGTTCCAATATTGGTCCATCTCCATCTCCGTTTACGGAGTACTGTACTCCTTCACACTTCATGATGTCCACCTGGACACCTATCACTCCGTAAAGTTGCGCAGCTTAGTCAACTCATCCAGCAATTCCTGCAGATCCCCATCACCAATCTTATTCTGCAGACTAGGGATCAAAGACTTGGCCTCCTCCGCATTATCGCAGCACAAACTCCCTATAATTCCTTTTTATCAGCCGCATTCTTCAGCCGAGGCGATTACCTCTTTCGGGTAAATATGGATCCTTTGGGGGGAAAGCCATCGGCCACAACCCGCCAAAGTACCCTTGAGTATGGTAGACAAAGGGTTACGCTCCAACGTTCAAGGGAAAGTCCGCCGCGCCCTTCGACCGGCGGGCACCGCCACCTGAACTTGGCGATCATGACCCTTGAACCACTAAACTCCGGTTCGGAAGAAAAGAACGGCACTTACCCAACTGGGACCGCTCGAACATCTCCAGTTCCGTGTGAGAGTTCAACAGGCGCTCCACCGCCTTGATATTCTCCTCGTCCTTGAATCGCGCAAAGACATCCAGGTATACCAGGGTTTTGTCCAGGGTCCTAACAAAGCAAACGAATTAATATTAACCATTCATTTGTATACCATGCCCATCGCATAACTCTGCCCCTGCTCTTTGTGGATTGTTGCGCTGCTTTCAAGAGCTACCAGCCATGAATGGATACTGCACATGCGCAAGCACGAGACTCCCATATAGCTAGCTCATCACTCATAGCGCATAGCAACTAACCCATCCCCATTCCCATCCACATCCCCATCCCAAGGCATAAGCCCAATCAGAAACGGGAGAAACATACTCAGGCTCTTCATATTTATTCCCACCCCGACGCTTATTTTCCAAGACCTTATGAATAACCAAACGAGCCTCCGACAGCGAAAGCGTATGCGTGTTCTGATCGGCGCCGAGCTTCAATGTCGAGGCCGCCTCCAGCTCGCCTTGCGGCAGCACGCGCTTGCGGTTCGTCGGAGGGGGTAGTACGATGTCCATTGTGTCTGGGAGGACGAAGCTGGCCGATGTGATCGCGTCGATGGAATTGGTTGCTGGCTGCGGAATCAGAGGCACGATCTCGAGGTTGAATCTGCTGGTTCGTTGGGCGGCTCGGGGCGGTGAGCCCACCGCCTTGCGGGGCTCGTTTTGGAAGTCCCGTCGGTATCTGGGCATGATGGGGTTCGATGTGGGTTGGATAATTGAATTTGGTGGAAAGGATGGTGTTGGGTAGATTTAATTCAGAGAGCAGAGTATGAAGAGTAATTGTTGAAGTTATAAGGTGCTGCAGAGTTGAGTTGAGATGATTTTGTAGAGAAGGAAAGTGAAGTGAGAGTTCCTTCCTGTTTCGGCGTGGACAGTATAGTATACAAACTTGGTGCACGCTCAACTCTTATTCTCTAAACAAATTTACAAGCAGTGACAGAGGATACGAATTTTATTTTTACTTTTATTTTTTAAATTTCCCATTATATGAAGTAGCCAGGTCTGAGTGGGGTATCGTTATTTGTTATTTTGTCTATCCTATCTGCTTAATGCACGAACCAAACGCCTTCATGCAACGACCCTCAAGTCGAACTATCTACTTCCGAAAAGCAACCTCGGGAGGAATGCGGAAGCTAGCACAGAACATCTGCTTCTTGGGACTAACAAGTCGCACGTTATGAATAGCAAGCTCGATCGCCTCATTCCCGCTACCACCAACACAGTCATCCGGTGTAATCTTGTAGCCAATGCGCTCGGAGATCCGCTCGCAGATATCCTTATGGTCGTCTACCTCATTGTCCGAGTGCCCCGAGAAGCAGTAGACATGCACCATAGGTAACTTCTGAGAAGTATTAGGCGTAAAGTGGGACTCTTGACCCGCGTACACACCTTGATAGGCGTCGAGGAATTCAATAGCGTTGGCAGGCAGGTTCATCACGTAGTGGTCCACGACAGAAGGACGCTCATACACCTGCGCCGGGGGCAGGGGCTGGGGTTGAGCTTCCTGGTTTCCATCATCGGCCTTTCTCTTTCTGTCTCTCCGTCCCTTGGGTTGGATTGTGACCGTGACAGGCTCAGCTGCGAGAAGCTCCTTCGCTGAGTCACGAATGAAATCGCGGCCATCCTTGTTGAATGGGGTCACGAAGTCGCTGACCTTGTTGCGCTGGACGGCGTCTTGCATAACTTCATATCCGTGTGGGTTGAGATCATTACCCCACACGAAGATTCTCTTTTTGCCAGCGGGCACGGCGAAAGGTCCGACGCCGGCCATCACATCGCAGACCATCTGTCCAGGCTGGAACTTCTCCACGAGGCGACGGTGCTCGGTCTCTAGGCGACTGTTCCAGTACACACGGGCATAGTCGAAGTGGAATTCACAGTCTTGTTCGTGCTGGACAACATTCAAGTCATTCTCACCAGCAAGAAGCTCGAAGGGGAAAGTGCGGAACTGGCTGTGCGAGCCAACATCTTCGGTCTTATTGATGACAGTGCGGACGGAGGGGTTTTTGTCTTTCATGACCTGGGCGATGAGGTGCTTGAATGGAAGCCAGTGCTCGCGGAGGTTAAGGTGTACTGCACTGGTTAGCTACTATTCCAGACACTTTCAAGACTGATCGGGCAGAAACATACGAACATGCCCCACCTGGGTGAAGCCTTGAGGAACCTCCACGTTCTCCTTCTCCGGTAGAATGGCGTTCATAATTTCAGCTGGAGCATGTCAGCTAATTGAGCCAATCTATACCAATGCGCCTATAATTGAATCATACCATAGCTCCAATAATCGTATTCCAAGCTGAGATCGAACGGCGCGACAGCCACGGTTCCTTTTTCCACGAGCTCAGTAATCTTGGGTGACCATGTAGACTTGTCTATCCAGAAAGAGAAAAGGTCAGCCTTGACTCATGCGAATCCTCAATATCCAACTCATCTCCCAAGAGCAATTACCATCATATTTCAATGTCTCCCGGAGCAAAAGCGCCTTCCGCACCGAACCATCCTCATCTTTAATCTCCTGCACACTCGACAGTCGCGGCAGAGCCAGAAGGTCCCTAGAAGTAGTCAATTCCTTACGCACGCGTGCGATCTCCGAGTTCTGAAAGATCTTGGCCGAGGCGAGGGGCACAGTCTTGCGAAAGAACGACCGGTCGAGGGTTCGCATCGCCCGGTTGACGGGTGGACGGAACATGTCGGGCAGTTCGCGGGGGACCTGGGAGCGTGGGTCGTTCTTCGACTCCATCGAGAGGAGGATCGTGTCCGGTAGGCGTCAGGGATTGACAGGGGGCGTGCTTGGCTCGAAGTGTCACGGAGCTGAAAGTCGTGTGGGTCGATTTGGGTTCCTATAATTATGTCGCCGTCGAATTGCGCTTCTTATCAGCCACGTGATTTTGAGTTATCGATGAGATCTAGGGTGCATTTCCTCATTGGGTTAGTTGTGCGACAAATACAATACTATAGTGCGATGGATGGCATCCACATGTATTAAATGGTATTGGATATTTAGAATCTAGATATTGCAGTCGTACCTCCTATCTTAAATTGAGGTGGAAAGTTGAACAGTCAGGAAATCTCAGACCCTTGTATAGAGTCTTTCCTACTGGTAGCTCCTAGTTAGTACCAGTAGACCCCATTCGTTTGATATGAATCGCAAGACGAGAGTGCTTTCTACTATCTAGAACCAGATATTTGGTATAGCTACGTGACTCGAGGTTATAAAAGTTACTACCCAAAAGAACTATACTTGTTCTGTCATCAATCGCTGCTAAACACATGTAAATGAATCGTAAGTCGTTAATGAGCATCGCACACGCCCAATTCAACTCATCCCACTACTCATGGAGTCAATAATACTCTGATCCATCTCCTGCTGTGCACGTAGACTAGTAATCCGATCCTGTAAACGCCTGATCTCGACGTCCTTCTTCGAAAGCTCTTCTTCCTTTCTCTTTAGCATTTGTCGAGTGACTTCTCTTCCCTTGTTGACACCCTGGAGTTTGAGATCGTGTCGATTAAGCAATTCAATCAGCTCGTCTCGGGCCTTATTCGGTAAGACCACGTTATGTTTCTCCATTATCAAGTGGGCATCAATGGATAGGCTAGACATGTCGGGCATCGATTCGGAGCTGAGAACATCCTTGTATTTTGTTGGAGTTGGAGTCTGGCATAGTTCTGCAGAGGACGGGACATTGCGGCTCGACATGGTTGAACGGGTTGATGATGGTGTTGGTAATATGGAAGAACCGCTCGTTGACGAATTGTGATCATAATAGCTGGACTCGAAGAGCTTGCGCTTCCCAGGTGATGTCTTTGTTGGAGTGCGGGCCGTTTTGTATGACTGGTCGGGGTTGAAGTTTGGTTGAGAGAGAAATGGCTCGGTCAATTGGCTTTCAGATAGCTCAGTTAATTCGTTATAGTCGTCTGAATCATCGGCCCATCCGAATTCATCGGTATCCTCTGTCATCATTCGAGCCTTTGCGCTCGTTGGGGTCGACTGGCCATAGGCTTGGCGGGGTTGACTACCCATGAAACGGCGTTCAGTTTGCGGGGTCAGTAAAACACTGCGCCGGGGTGATCTCGAAGGCGTTGAAGGAAGGGTGGGATAGCGCAACTCGTCTTCGGATCGGGAGTTGGAGAGGACGACGGCTTGTTCGCGGGGTTCAGCATCTTCCTTCCAGAGAAAGAAGGAACATTGTTGTGCGCGAGGTTTCTGGCATGTATAGACTGCGTTGGTATTAGTTGAGGATCCATTCAAAATAGTGACCACGACATGGATACGTACAATAACGACCATGATTTTTGCCCTCCTTCTTAACTTGAAGCTTGATGGCAGGCGGGCGCTCCTCGCAGTCGCAGCACCACCCGCCATCTTTGAAGAGACCCCGCAAGCGGACCGCCGAGGGGGATTTGGGTTTCTGCGGAGAGTACATGAATGCGAGTGCCTAGAGGCTGGTAGCTCCTAGTAGATACTAGTAGCCCCAAGTAGGTGTCAAGTGTTACTGGTAAGAGTGTCCCGCGGGGATAGCGTATATCAAAGAATCCCAAGTGCCAAAGAGTGCGACGGCGCAGCAATGGAATCGCCGGGGTAACCGTTATCTTATCGTGTTACCATACCATACACGATACATGCAGAATTGTGCATGGGATACTTTACCCGTGGAGTATCCATAGTACTGGTACTGTATATGCATAATCGAACCATCAGTATACCGGTTGTCCAATTCACAGATATAATCTCAAATTCGAAGGTTTTTTAGAGATAAAAATAGTAGAAGATGTTTCTAGAGACTAGCTAAGAATTGCACATAAACTGGCCTGCAGGCTGCACACAGCACCACTTTATGTAGCTGCCTACTGCTGCGACAAGAGTGAAACTCAACTGTTTCGCCGCAATTCTGGCTCGTCGATCCGCCCCCACATCTCTCACATGCGCTTCCAAGTCCCAAGTCGATCTTATCCAAGCACAACTCCACTTCCCAACTTTCTTCTTCGCAACTCCCAGTCATGGCCCGATCGGATGCTCCCGAGTCCGTGGCCGCTGCATCCGCACTGGCACTTACACTAAACACTAGCCCCGACATAAGCACGCTATCACTAATCACACACGCACTCGGACACTCTGTCTAAGCTCATCGCATCTCCGCGCATAACCAACGCATAAACCCACGCCCCACGTCCTGAATTTCAGCATATCCGTTATCCCTCCAGCTTCAACCTATCCACTCTGCCTCTGTGCAAAACAGCCCTCTCTCTCCCCTCTAAAAAGGTCCCGGCATTCCAATCAATGCTCACCAACCCATCCAACAATGGATGACCCAGGGCCCTGCAGCCTCGGCGACCTCCCCAAAGAAATCCTACTCCAAATCTCCTCCTACCTCGATCTCGCCGCCCTCAACGCCCTCACCAGATTAAACCATTCAACCTTCGCCCTCCTCATCTCCTCCCTCTACAAACTAGACGCCCAACAATCCTCCCAAGCCCTCTGCTGGGCCGCAATCCACAATAACACCCAAATAGCCCACGCCTCCCTCTCCGCCGGCGCAGACCCAACAACAACCTCCGACCAAAACGACCTTATAAAAGAATGTTCGCCACTAATGCTAGCTGCCCACCACGGCAGTCTATCCGTACTATCCCTCCTCCTCGCACACCCAGACACAAACCCGAACTCCAGAGACAGGAAATATATCCGTCCCCCAATAACCTGGGCCGTTAAACACCGACACGCCCCTATCGTCCGCGCCCTACTAAAAGACGACCGCACAGATCCCAATCTTCAAGATAAATTCGGCGATACCGCACTCATGACAGCCGTCACTCTCAGACCAGATATGATCCCCGTACTACTCAGCGGCGGATCGCGCGTTGATCCGCGAGTCTCGAATACGCAAGGCGCAACTGCTCTATCGCGAGCCTCACAGCGCGGTATCGACGTCGATTTAATCCTGGCTTCACATTTACGGTTTATCCTCGACGGCGACGAAAGTTCCGCGCACTGCCAACATGTATTTTTTTACGCGGCCATTTCAGGACAAGTTGAGATTGTCGAGTATCTAGTTCGATATTTCGGGGACAGACTTGATCCGAACGGGGCGAGTGCGGGGGCGGGGCACGGACATGCAAATGGAACTGTGAACGGGAACGGCAACGGGAATGGGAATGGCAATGGGACCGGCGTCGGCGTCGGCGGCCACCACGGCCGAGGGGCATTTTCCATAGCCGTTGAACGTGGCCATCAAGATGTCGTGCGGTACCTACTTACATGGGACAAAACGGATCCAAACCTAAGCGATAGTTGGAAACATCAATGTCCGCTTCTCGCGGCCGCGAGTGCGGGGGATGAAGGCATGGTCGCCACGCTGAAAGAGTGTGAGCGAGTGGATTTATTAAATCCAGACGTTAGCGGTACGACGCCCTTACATGCGGCCGTGGAAAGGAGTCATGTCTCCGTTGTGAAATTGTTACTCCGTCCGCCTCGGGCTGTGGAGGTTGATGCGAAAAATTCGGCTGGTCAGACCCCGCTGTTTATTGCTGTGCTTCAGGATAATGTGGAGCTGGTGCGGGTTTTGATTGAGGCTGGTGCTGATCCTAGGTTGACTTGTGCGGAGGGGATGACGGCTTTGGATTCTGGGGTTCAGTGGTATCGGAATGGAAGTGCTACTTTGGCGTTACAGGAGTATATGAGGAAAGTGTGAAAAGGTTTTCCGGGCATAGGTACTTTTTTTGATTTGGTTTTTATAGTATTCAAAGATTCCCATTTGAGCCTCTGGGTTCTAGTATTTATTACATGCAACTTCTGAAAGCAGCAGCTATAGGGATAATTCTGAATTGTCTTAGAAATAGTAGTAAATACTACTCATCCTCATCACTGGTTTTTATTGTCCGGTGGAGAAAAAGAGATAGCCCATCTTTAACTATCAAATGGATGGTTCGAGTCGATGCGTGCTTGCAACGGGCTTCCAATCATGCTTTGCCTTGAACCACATCAAGAACTTGAACTTAGTTTTCACTGGTACTCTTAGATGTGATCCCTGGTATCTAAGCGCAAGGAGCAACTTCTCAGCTCCGAACCATCCTCTCTTTCCGTATGTTGCGAGAAAATAAGGAACGATTTGAAGTTACTCTCAACCCATCTCCTTCCTTCTTGCCTCCCACGGTGCCAAAGTCAAGTATTGTTGTCTGGCTCCCCGACGACTTTCAAGGACTCACTGTCGTGAGGATTTGGCGACCAGCTTGAGATTGTATATGGGTCGTGGTCGGAGCACTTGTATTTCATCCCAGAATTTCGACACATGATAACGAAAATCGGTCAAGGACCAGAAACTTGAACCAGATGTCTTGGGCCAACCTTTTGAAAGACAGCTTGGATGCTCTAATATCAATCCGAGAGTTAGAGAATTCAGCTGCATCGTGATAGTACTAGTGAGTCGACATGAAGAAAACATACCAGTAATGGCAGGATAGCAGCCACGCATACTTGATTTGGAAGTAGTAGTAAGCATAGTAGTAAAGCTTTATACTGGATGCCCAAGAATGAAGCATTATTCAATAACAACTCAGCGCAGGGTCTGGCATTTTCAATTGTCAGATGGCGGAAAGGAAAGAATTTGAGGAAGAAGAAGTTGAGAAAGTTGAGGGGAGGGATGGGACTCTTTTAACTTTACGATTATAACTATGACTGCAGTTGCGACTGTAGTAGACTTGAATAAACCTGCAACTACGACTGGAATAGGACTAGTACTAGCTGGTATCTGCCTAATCTTGGAAGGAACTGTGAAGTACAAAGGCACTGAGCGCAAGTGCAGCCTTGGAATGGAAGAAGTGAGGACAATATCCCTCACCATTCAAGTTGTAGGCAGGCGCAGGGCTCCAGGGCTAGGAAGATGTCCACCTGGGCATTTACTACAAGCAGTCAAAATCTTGAAGGCATCTGTGAGTCCAAACTTGAAAGTTTCAAATCTGAATTAGAACCAGCTACCTAGTAGGTAGGGAGGGTCCACTTTCTATATCCATATCTGATCTACTAGTAATCCTCGAGTGCCAGTGGTATCGCCTGAGAACAAAGTAAAGAAAAAGCAAAAGCAAAAGTCTTCGAGAGGTATCGCCTGAGAGCAAAGTGAAGCAAAGCAAACCGATCAGTCCGCCAACACATAGCGCAACATCACGACAAACGGATCCGTAAGCTTAAGAATCTCAGTAACCTCAGGCTTAACAGGTTCACCCGCCGTACGACGAAGTTGATCCTGCTTCTTACTACGACGACGACGCTCAACAGCAATAGGATCATCCAGTTCCTCCTCATCAGCAGCTTCTTCCTCTGAATCCGATCCCTCATCCGAGATAGCGAGATCTTCAAGGTCGGCCTGGTTCGAGTTAGTTATAAATACTTCACAACCTTTTCCCAGTGTAGGATTTTTGCAGAAACATACCTCGTCAAGACCGAAGTCACTGGTACTGAACTTGGCACCACCAGGGATCGAGTCATTTCCAGTTCCTTCAGCTGCCATCTTTTGTCGTGTCTTGTTCAAGTGCCACCTCTTGCGATCTTCTTGCCATTTGATGAGTGCGTTGATTTCCACAAGCGCAACGTCTTTGTCGATCTGTCCTACGCCGACGGCACCCTGGAATAGAGCGTTCATGTCGAGTCGGCCGCCCTCGCCAGCCTTGGGTCCCTTGCGCAGGAATTCCAGGATCTCTTCGATCCAGGTCATCAGTGACTGGAACAGACCATTGTCGTGAATGTGAACCTCGTGGATGAACTTGTAGAAGTTGTCTTCGTGGCGAGCACACAGGTCGATGAATGCCTGGACGGTCTGGTTAGGATCCGCCGATGCATCCTGGCGCTGGGCACTCTCGATAACGGAGATCGCGTCGTCGGCGAATACAGCGAAGTCGGTGATACTGCTGTACACGTTTGCGGATTTGTATACCCGAACAAGCGGCTCGTAGAAGATAGTGAAGAGGTCGCGGAATAGCTGTAGCGTGGTGGGTTCCTCAACGATGCTCAGCATCATTGCCTTGTCGCGCTGGCGGGTGTACAGCTTAAGAAGCTGCTTCATATTCGCGAACCACTGGGCTCCTTGCTGCATCTCCACGTCGACATTGTCCACTGCGTTGTTCCAAGCGACCCAGCCGTTGAATACCTTGCCGATTTGGTCGGCGTTGAGCTCTGGAGACAGAAGCTCGGAACGGAGAATCACAACGATAATATCGGTATCTTCTGAGTCGGCCTCTTCTCGAATTTCATTCTTGATGAGCTCGTCTGCGTTGACGAAGTTCTTCAGTTTCTCTGAGAGAACGGCATCGTCGACCTTGCCTGCCAATGAGGCTATTGACTTCTGGAAATCCTTGATGCTGTCATTTAATGTCAAAGAGAAGATGCGCTGTAGCAATGATCGTGAGCCGAAAGGTTGAGCACAGAACAGGTCTAAAACTCCGGACATGACAGCGGCGGGGTTAGCGATACGAATAACATTCTTCAACAGGGTATATGGAACAAGGCCATGGATGCGCTTCGCCTGTGCAAAGAGCTCAGGAGAATTATCCTCGGCAAGGAAGAGGTGGTAGACGGTAGCGGCCACCTCAATGCGAAGCCACTCGGCGAATTTTTGGTATTGCGGGCTAAGCTCTGCAATGCATGACTTTTCGCGAATCTCTCCGAAAAGTTTAGTCAAGCCATCTGTGAATTAATTAGCCATATGTCCTTTCATTTGACGCTTTGCAGCCTTGTAAATGGCGAATAAAACTTACTGCTCTCAACAATATCCCGACGGAAGTTTTCCATATACACATCCAGCTCCGCGGCACGTTGCCGGGCGATCTCGTAGAATCGCTTTTGCTCCTCAATTCTAATGGCGTCCATCGCCTTGCGCTTGTCAACATCGAGCCATTCTTCCTCATTCAGCGATACCGGTTTGGCAGTCAAGAACTCTTCTATGGACTTGGATTCGGAGATGCGCTTATTTTGTAGCAGGGTGCGAAGGAATGCGCGCAGGGATACACGCTGCTCTTCACGGTAAAGGACAGTCTCCCTTGATACATCGGTCGAAGAAGCCCGGGCAGATGTGGACTTGGTTGATCGCATGGATCCGCGGGAGACTGATCTCCGATGACCGCCAGGTGCCAGTGTTCTGCCAGTCACACCTGTTGTAGAAGGTGTTTCTTCGGCGGCGACGCTGGCATCTTGTGTGGAGAGAGATGATACGGAGGAAGCGTCGTCTTCTGTGTTGCCGAACCAGCTAGAGCTTGTAGAGGTCTTATTCTTGCGGGGGAGAGGAGGGAGATGCTTGCCAGGGAATTCAGTGCGCAGTCTCCTGTGCAGCTTGACGAATTCGCCGTATCTCCTGCCGACATGGATCTCGTCCTCGTTTCCGCGACGTACCCGAATAATGAATTCCTAAGAGTTGTCAGAATCGGACCCCAAATCAATGACCGCTGCCCCGCCTAGGCCGTAGCCATGTGTAAAAACTCACTGCATGTTGATGGTATCGCACAGTCCGCTTCACAGACGTGACCCGAACTGCCGCAACATTCACGTCCCAGCCGTTGATTGCGTGGCCTTCGGGCATATTCACAAGCAAGCCATTATCATTAGCACCACGCTCCACCACCTCCATCTCGGAGAACTGAATGCGCTCCTCATAGCCTGAAGCGGTCGGCACGCCTGAGACCATCATCAGCTCAACCAGCTTCTCGCATTTGCGCGCCAATTTGCGGCGCTTGGTTTCCTCCAGCCGATCCTCCGAAGACGAGACATGTTTATTGGCGAACGATTCCAAGAACTGTTCATCGGAGTCAAGTTAGCATTTTCAACGTCGCTGGTAAAGAGAGAGAGAGTGTGTGTGTGTGCGCGGGGAATGCGGAGAGTATTTAGAACGTACCACTTGGAGCTTATCTTGCCAAAACTCCTTCTCCTTGGCCTGGTCGAGAAAGGGGAAGTTGCGAACATGATGGACGAAGATGTAACGGAGGATAGGGAGCTCTGAATCGACGGGGGCAACCTCGCCGAATTCCGATCGAAAGGGGGCGCCGAATCGCTGTAATGCGGTGGGGGAGTTGAGCTCATTGATTTCACTCCGTACTTGACGGGCGATGAGCTCGCGCTTGAGGTCTGCAGCACACAAAGCGGGTCAGAATGGTTCTCAAAATGAGGGTGTATAGCTTCCAAATTGCTCGATTGACCAGATATCGAGAGCACCCAGGAGTTGTGGGGGCGATAGGAGAGGAGATGGTTAACACTTACAGTGTTCTTGTTTGCCCGTCAGGATCTGGCCCGGGGCCGGGTTAGACGTAAGCTCGTCGCGGTCCCGAGGGATAGCGGGATCGGACTGCATTATGTCGGTATTGAGGGGTATTTGGAGAAGAGAAAAATAGGAGTCAGGAGAAGTGGAGGAGGAGGAGGAGGAAAGAGAAGAGGGGAAGAAAAGAAAGTATGGAGAAGGTCGTCAATAGTCGCAACTCAAAAGAGTCAAAGTAGGCGGGGCGGAATCCGGTTGCCTCAGCCCAGCGAGGCTTTGGAAGTCAACCTTGGCTTGTAGTGGGGCAATTCCGAGGAGGAGAACAAGTGCGATATAACAAGATCAAGAAGGAAGAGTAGAAGTGGGAATAGAAATAGAAATAGAAAGGGAGATCTGGGAGAAATGGAGAACTTATGGAGGACAAGAAGATTCCAAATAAGAAAACCCGCGGGCTGATGTCACCCGAGACGTCGGAGATTGAGACTTGCTGCCAATGGGTACTTAGGGGTACATATGTTAACTACACAAAACACTAGCATTTAAAGGTATCTCTTATGTACCTTGACACCCGTCAATCACCCCATCCAAGGTACTTGGATGATACTCTACTGCTAATGACACATTTAACCTAGATAGAGTATCTCAAGTACTGCTGCAGCACTAACAGTATGCTCTAGACTCACTATAACTGTATATCCTTCACATTTTCATTCCATACTATACTCTCTATGTACACCCAAGCGAACTCTTGGCTTAACTGGCGCCACCGATCTCATGCAAATAACAGGGCTGAAGAGTTTACCACTGTTGCCTATATTGGCATGTAAGCCAAGGACAAATCAAAGGGGATCAAATAAGATCAAATGACTGATGCCGAGATCTCCACCAGGTTCACTGTGTGGGGGTGATAATCACTGCCGTCGCTGGTTATTGGACTATTGTCTCGGTAGCCCTACGCGGAGGAGACGGAGAAAACGAGTGCTAGTCAATACGCCGCGTCAGACACTACTTTTGGCAGTGATTCAGTGTAATGGTGAAAGCCCAATCCTTTTTCTTGGTGAATTGTTTGCTATCTCGTTTTGTCAATGCCAATGATTCACCATGTGGCAGTGTTAGACTGAGCCACCTTTGAATGAAGCAGCCTAGTACAACAGACCTTCTTATACATCTTCAAGTTCCAAGTACTAGTGACTACCAAGTGTCTAGTGAACAAGGACGAATAGTACTACAGTGACTGATGTTTGCTGAATGGTAACTTGAATGCCATTCAGACTCATTCTACCCTGTCTCAAGATCAAGGAAACAACTTGAATGGATTGAATGAAAGGAAATAAAGCGTATCAACCGAATTCTCATACTGGGCATCATCATTACATCCTCTCACCTCTAGCACACAAGACATTGAGACAAAAATCGCCACAGATTCAATGTTTTCACTATTGAGAAAAAGTAAAAATAGAATAATAAATAAACCGCAGCAGGGAACAAGGCAAAGGTAAAAATAGTCACATGGTCAGTCGCTTGCTAGAACAGGAATGAGGAGATTGCGAGCAGAGGTAAAAATGTAAGATAAAAATGTGTAACGCAAATGTGTTTCACCGGCATGGCACAGCCGTGCTGATCTTGCTTGCATCCTCCCGGGTCTATTTCTTGTACTCCATCTCCTGAAGGAGCCAAGCGTCGTTGCTCATCTCCTGAGATTCCCAGCCAGGCAAGCTGCGGAAAACCTCCTGTTCGGCAAGAGGAGGGAACATAGACTCCGAAGTTGGGACGTAGCCCATCGAGTTCATGTGTTGGGCTGGCTGAGGTTGAGGCTGAGGCTGGGGTTGGGCCTGCTGAGGTCGAGCCATGTAGCGGTTGTTCGAGTGCATCATGTTGTTCATCGTGACATTGGTGTTATCATAAAGGGGGAAATCAGTGTTTCCTTGCTGGCCAGCAGGCTTGTAGTAGTTTTGAATATGCTCTTCCGCTCCAGTAGAGTCTGGTGGGGAATACAGCATCAGGTTGCCCTGGGCATTGGGGGATAGCCCAGAAAGATTAGGATGAGCAGCGTAGTTGAAATTCTGAGCCATGTTCATGTCGCCAGTCGCAGGCTTGAGACCAGTGTTGTCAGTATAGGCCGGAGTAGGAAGCTGAATGTTCGCAGCCGAGTAGTCCTCGTGCATGTTGGATGCATCAAGGCGGTTCCACTCATAATCAAAGCTGAGGCTGTGATCGGTGTTGCTGGCAAGTGGAGATCCATCGAACGACATGGACGGTGCCATCAGATCCGGAACAGATCCAGATGAAGGTACAGACATGGAGTTCATCGATTGGCGGTGCATCGACAGCGATGAAATGAGGCCATTCGGGTCACCGGCTCCAAACTGGTTCTCCATGGCGTCGAGATTGGCCGAAGTGAACAGGCTGAAGTCATGGTTTAAGCTGACCGAGGTGTTTGTACCAGAGTAAGGTGATGTCTCAAAGAGTGGAGGGAAGTCGTCACTGCGAGCCGGCGCAGGTGGATCATTGAAGTTGAAAGGCAAGTTATCTGGCCACATCGGAGGGTCACATGGAGAGGCACTGGGGCCCGACTGGGGGGTGGGGAAATCAGTGGGACGAGAGGCGGGAGTGGAAACACTTGGAGTGCGAGGCGTGGCCTGCAGGGACGAGCCACGCTTGCTGCCGCCACGGGCGTTGTTCTTGGAACGCACGTAGACCCAGCCGTGGGCCTTCTCCATGTGCTGCTTGCAGTTACTCTCGCGCTTGGAGGCATATGTGCAGGGCTGGAAATTGCACTTGAACAGTGCAGGGCGGTCGGAATGCTTGTCATTCATGTGGCGGTCACGCTCCTTCTCGGTGGGCCATCCAAGCGATTCATACTTGCAGCCAGTGTAGGTGCACTTCCAGGGACGCGAGTGCGTTTTTTCATGCTTGGTCAAGTCACAAGGGCGCTTGAAGACCTTGTCGCAGTCCTTGCATTTCTGGTTGATATCCATGGGAGGTGCATTCTTCTTGCGACGAGCCATGGATCGCTGGACACCTTCATCCGTCGACTGGTCGAAGCTGATCGCACGCTTGAAGATGAAAGGGCTTCCAGGAGTATCATGAGTGTACGGTTTCCCGGTTCGCATGGAAATGGGCAGGCCGTTATGGGTCACAATGATTTCGGCGGGTTTGCCGTTGACCGCTAGACCACCTTCAATGACTGCCTCAGAGACACTGGATTGGAGGTTAGTGGTTGATAATCGACATGGATGGGATGGAAATCGAGGAAATGATGGGATCAAAACATACGTAGTCTTCTTCTCCCCCTGGGCGTTTTGCACCCGCTCCTGCGAGGCGCGCATCATGGCAGCGTAGCGGCGAACCTGAGAAACAAGATCGACAAAATATCCGTTAGTGTAAGGTCGGTCGGCTGGTAGTCGCTGATCACGGTCGTTCAAGTGAGAAGCTGAAGTGTGCAAGCATTGAATTGTAAATTCGGCAAAGTTGAGATAGGCGTGTCGAGAAGATGTCGACTTCTATCAGGACCGAAAAGAAATTCATGAGCCAAAAAGGATCCCTCGAGAGAAAATAAAAACAGTGACTATGGAGATTGCGGGTACTTACCGGTGCCAACCACAATAGAGTCTTTTCCAAATCCCGCAGGCAGACAATCTGCTTTTTCACAATCCGGGATGGAACGCTACGAACAAGAGCGTGGAATGGTTTGAGCTTGGGCTCTTTTAGAATGGGAACCAAAACAAATTTCTCAATTTGCTTGCAGGCAGCAAGACACAATTGTCTTTTGGGTGTTGAACCAGCGTCGAAAGAGTCGGCGGTTGTAGTGATTGCCGACTGGTCGTGGTTGTGCTCATTCACTGTTGGACCCGATGTTAGTGAATTTCTCCACGATGACCCGTCTTCCATACCACAATCACTTTCCCACTTACTAGCTTTGCTCAGGGGTGACATACTCTCAACGCTGCTAATAGATGATCCCAATCCACTGTCGGAGTCATGGCCCTCTTCGGAGGAACCTTTCTTTTCTTGAGGGGAAGACAGATTCTCGCCATCCTTTTTTGACGACTTGCCCGTGTCAGCATCGTTGACACTCGCAGTGGAAGCTGCACGAGACTTGGTACGGTTTTCCTTTGCAGAGGTCGAGGATTTATCCTCTGGCGAGTCCTCAAGAGTCAGGCGGTCTAGAATGGACGCCATTCGCTGCTCGCTTGTAGTAATGGCATCCAACGAGGTAGGAGCACGACGAGGCAGAGAACGAATACTCAAGACGGGGTCCTGGTCACTGGATGGGGGACTAGTGGGGGTGTTGAAGGTCTCTCCTTTCCGCAAGGGCATCTTGGATGGACCGGAAGGGGACTCGGTCTGGAGAGATGGGAGGTTGGAGTTTAAGTTGGGCCGACGACGTGGGTGCAGCCGGCCAGTATCAACTTGAGAGGCAGTCATGATGGGCTGGTTCTGCGTGGGGGCCAGCGTGAGCATACAGGCAACAAGCACAGAGCGGGACAGAGGTGATCTCGATGATTGGGTGCCTCTTGCGGTGACTCACAAATGGAATTTGACGTTCTAACTGATTCGAGCAGTGACTTGCGGTCGAGTCAGAGACTAGTCAAATCGATCCAGGCTGTCGTGAGATCGTGAGGCTCTCTGCCTACGGGGGAGGCGCTGTATATAAGAGGCAGCGGAGGCCTCTCGCAACTTCAAAGTGAGAGCGGTAAGATGTTTTTTTTTTTTTTTTCGGTGCACAGCAAGGCGTATTTCGAGACACAAATAAGAGATATATCGAGGATAATAATACCGGATAGCACGGCGCTCAGCTGAGTGCTGAACAAGGCGATCGGTCCCGGGGACAGCCGGTGTTTTGCGCTCAAAGACGAGAACTGAGATGCGGTCTGTATGGGGCGGGGAAGCCACTGCCGGGGCAAGAAACCAAAGTTGCAAATTGATTCACAAGCGACGAGCGATGGCAGATAGGATATTGTTTAAATCGACGAGACAGATAGAGATACAGAGCGAAGACGAGAACAGATGAAGAATGACCTGAGGAAAGGGCCAACTGAAGATGGGGAAAGATGACAGCGACCGCGTCGGACGATGTCTGCCTGATAGACGAAAGCCCGCTAGTCTCGATTAAGAGGCCGGGGCGAAGGCTGAGCCGTTTGGCTTGGGCTGATTGGGCGGTGAGTCGACTGGTTGGTTCATCTTCGTAATTCTGCATACACTCGTGTTACCGTCACACCTCAAGTGTGGTTCGGGTAATCTATGGGAGTTACCTGGCACTTGCATACATTATTCGGCCCCCGCGGGATCACTACTAGTATTACATGGTATACAATACAATCCAGAACACCACATCCTTCGTATTCTGTAACGTACAGGTTCCAAAATTGGAAACAACGGAAAAAGGACCACAGCCAGTTCCGAGAGCCGCATTCTCGTGCTGCTTACAACTCCTGGACCCCTGGAAAATTCAGTCTACGAAAAGTCACTGCCTACACTAACAACGTAGTAGTTATAGCACTATAGTATATGTAAAGACAGTATCACTCTCTGTCGTCAGCACGGGAACTACATTATTTCGCTACCTAAAGTTCTCCTAGGTTGCCATATTTCTACGGCTTCCATCTCTATCTCTATCTCTAACCCTTAGAGATCAAGACCCCATAATCGATCGATATGTAATGCAGCACTTCACTCCAGTCCACTTCAGCCTTGTCGCCCCAACATTCGCAGAACTAATCTGGTCCACATTCCACATTCCCACATTGGATTGCCAGGGTGGATTCCCACTTTCACGGGACACGCAGACACGTGACTTTTGAGCCTCTCACAGATCCTTCCAGATGGTCGGGCCGTCCGGACCATTTCTTGTCCGATTCCAATGATCCAAATAGTCATTGGGCCGTTATCTTCCTTTCTCGGTTGCCTGGTTCCTCCGTGCCCGCTCATCATAGATCCCCGGACCCCTTGTCCTCGCTGATCATTTTACGGAGTAACAAGTACGGAATACATACGTACGTATGTCTCGTACAGGGTGGCAGGACACCAAGGAACAAAGCATCTCGGGTACCACTCTGTGACTGCCAAGTGGCATGCTTCGCCACTCTGCTGAGGCTTAGTCCCCACCACCACGCAGCCGTTGCTGCCTACGGAGGACAAACTTACGAGACGTTTGCCAAGAAACTTTGGGATATACACTCAAACAAACGTTGCTGTCGCAGCGCTGAAGAGAATCTAGATCTGTAGACAACCCATGGCAGGTCAAAGTACAGACCAGATTGCATCAGCCTGATTGCTTGTCGGCCCAGACTCGGATGAGTGTCTCTTGCGATAGTAGAGATAAGCCCTGGCTAGGTACTAGAGCTGAAATTCCCAACAAGTTCTTGAAGTCAAGTTGACGGCTACTACTCCGAGTCGTAAATTTTGAAATTGAACTTGAATGCCGTATTTTCCCTATCTGATCTCGTCTTCAGCCGGGAGGATCTGATATTGTCCTTACAGTACAATATGATTGATTGCATTGTGACTTGAGAAATTCTACTACCAAATCCATGAAATAACCTTGGGAAGAACTTGAAAGTTGTAGTGCAAAGCTTTGGCTGTACTAGTGCTAGTATCAGACTATCTGGAACACATTTTGCACAATGCTGGCTTGCTACTACCGGTGCCCCGGTGTGGATTAAGGTTGAAGAAAGTCCATGATCATTGACACGAGCAGCTGAGAGTGGTTACACATTGCATATGAAGAGATAGGGTTAGGATAACTGTGCATGAGATATGCGTACATAGTAGTGGTAAATGGTCAAGTTTTCATGATATAGGTACTATTACTCATATAAGCACTGGCAGGATTCTCCCTTGAACAGGTCTTCAGAGAAGAAGAATCTGATAGTGATTGAGGCTAAATTGTTGATGCCTCAGGATTGTTACTACTGCCTGAGGTTCCCAATCCATTTGGGGAACTCACGGGTCACAGGCCGAGGACCAATGACACCTCCGGATAGCTGCATCTAGTCTGAGTTTCTCTACTATACACTGTTTATGCAGTTAATATACGAAAAAAAAGAGCCGACTAAAGGATTAGCAAATCATTATCACCTCTTGAAGCCCATTAATTATTCATCTCGCTATGTAAATCACTCCAGAATCTTCATCTCAATGCACGATCGTCACTCTGGACACTTGAACCTCGGCTCCGGGAACTGGCAGAACACGGCGGGCGGTGCCGAGTGTTGACTGAACTTCCCCCGGATTCTACTCCGGCGCATCACCTCTTCCCCCGCGATCCTCTTTGCTTGCGAGCTCTCCTGATTATCCGATGAAGTTCGGTGGCCTGGTGAACTTCCACTGATACCCTGTTCTTCATTGCCTTCAATTCATACATTTCCCCGCTCTTTCCCGACGGCAATTGGAAGTCCCTCCGCTTCCCCATCCCCAACGCCCGCCATGGACTTTGAGACCTACGGGCAAAGCTCTCAGCAGCCTAAGCAGCGCCGAAAGAGAGTCGCAAAGCGAAGGCAACGAAACAAGCCTCCAGTTGCTGCGCGCCTGGCACTGGATCCTCAGCTGCGCGGCAATGTCGGTGTATTGTCCGAGGACCTAGCCGGCGACCTCTTCCCCCAGCAAGCTATCCAGGGTGAGTAATTCCGACCTCGGCAAATGAGGATGATCAGCTTGTCAATGGAGTTGGAATTAACTAGATACTTCGTTTGAAACTCATAGGTGCCGCGACCAACGATGGAATCTTATATGTCGCCGTTTCCCCGCATTCCGCGACCTTCTCCTCGGTGGAGGATCAGGCATGGACCATCTTACCGGTGCGGGTTCAATCAACGGAAAGGACACACGCTCCATTGTCGCACTCTACTGTGCTCTTCCCCGACTCCGCAGACTCCCTTCAACCATTCCTGCAGGCGCTCGGTAAATTAGATTCTTCTCGAAACTCATTGCAGACGCACCGGTCGGTGGAGATCCGCATCCTCGATATTGCCCCCTTGCATCTCGACACGGTCTTTGTAACTGTCGAGCGACACTTGCTCCGGAACCACGATGACGTACAGAATAAATTCGGAGGTGGATTTTCCGGCAACCTACACGGCCCGAATGGGGTTTGGCCCAAAGGGAAGGTCGCCGATACAAAGAAGATCTCCAAGAAGGCGGCGGCTGATGCCGAGCAGCGGTTGACCGCCGCGGTGCGTGAAGCACTTGCAGCGCAGCGCATTGTTCATGTTGGCGATGTGCTACCACTTCCCCTTCCTCCTCATCCTATAACTTACGCCCCAGCTCCGCCTGCAAGAATCTCTTTCTGTGAGCCGGTATCACAGGGTCTACTGTTACCAACAACTAAGGTTGTTCTTGTGCAAGCACGTCCCCAAGGCCACCGAGCACTACAGACTATCCCGCCTCGGTCTGCGCTTCTCAAGCAAGTGGCAGAAGATGAGGCTGATGACACTTCAAATGAGCAGTTCTACTCCGCCGCTGAAGATAGGCCTGGTGAGAGCGGGACCGAAATGGAAACCACTTCTGCTGCTGAAGAGTCTGAAACCGAGGGATCAGTAGGCTCAGTCAGTGATTCATCCGACGACTCCCTCGAAGACATGATTTCATTGTCTGCACCAGAGCTCCCCCAACCACCTTCAGGCGTTATGTCTTCGATGACATCCGCAACACCGCGAGCGGGTGGTCGACGCATGGATGGAATTCATACCCCGGGCTCGGTTGCATCTAATTTCACTTCAGCTACTATGCGCCCCGGCCGTGGCGGCGGCAAGGTGTTTAAAGTGGAGGGTCTTCTACAGCAAGTGCCTAATGAGGTGCTGCACCCTCGTCCCCGAGATGATGAGGATGTGGATTCCTTCGTTTTCGTTGACATTAGCACTCTAGCCAAAATCGGTTGCTTCTCAGGTGACTGGGTGCGGATCGAGGCAGCCGAGGAACCTCAACTTAATATGTTTGCCTCATTGAAGTTCGGCAGCTTTAATGACTCTCCCGAGGATTCGGGTGAGTGGCGCCCTGTCAAGGTTTTTGGTCTACCTGGTCTTCCTTCACCTAAGCCAAGATATGCGATCAACCACTCTGGCGAACGCCGTTCAAGCTTCTCGCAGCAGCGCGCACCTACACGCCTTACGCCCTCTGTCTTCGTTCCTCCTTTGCTCCTCAGCAATATCGAAAACCCCAAGTATCTTCGCATCTCTCCTATGACATTTGCAGCCGCCAATGGTCCCTCGAAGTCTGGCCTCCTACATCAAATGAAGAATAGCACGGCCAAGAACCCTCCTTTGGCTAAGGAAGTTACTCTCCTGAAGGTGTCTACCCCCCTGTCTTTGGACAGAGTACTTCAACCTGCACTGTTTGCTGGACTTAAGCAATACTTCGAGTCTCGACGGCGAATTCTGAAAAGCGGCGATCTTGTGGGTATCAGTGTCGACGAGAGCCTCGGTAGAGCTGTGTTCTCTGGTACATCCGGGGGTGACAGCGCCCAGGAGGATGACATTACATCCAGACTCGGCCAAGGCTCTAACTCCGCAGGTTCAGAGGGCCGTAAGGTTGGCGTTGCCTGGTTCCGTGTTGGCCAGGTGGCCCCGACCAGTGTTGAAGAGCTTGAGGAAACTGGAGAAGACCAGTGGGGTGGTGTGGCTGTTATCGATCCGACAAGCACACGCATGGTTCAAGCTGGCAGTGATGTTAGCCGGGTACCTGGAAACCTGGGCAACGGATGGGAATATTGGCTTGGAGTGAAGACGATTCCCAAAGCGATTGGCGATACTTCCGCGCCCCACGGAATTGTCGCGGAACCACCCCAGTCTTTCATTCCACCTCTGCAGCAGCGTATTCGAGAGCTGATGGCTGCGGCTACCAGTCCCCGTGCCATCCAACTAGGCATGAAGCCCGTCGTTATTCTGCTCAAGTCTCAGCAAAGACACAACGGCAAAGCAACCGTTGCTACGCGTGCCTGTGCTGATATTGGTCTTCATACATTTCCCCTCGATGCTTATGATATCCTCACCGAAGGTGGCGCTAATGGCGGCGATGTGAAAACCGAAGCATACCTCAAAGCTCGAGCCGAGCGAGCTTTCCACTGTGGTTCTAAATGCACTGCTTTATTGATTAAGCATATCGAAGTGCTGACTGCTGACCGCATGGTAACGGCAATGGCAGATATTGTCAATGACGCTCGGGTTATCATTGCCACTACTAGCGACGTTGAGCAGATTCCGGAAGGCATCCGTAGCATGTTCACTCATGAGTTTGAAATGGGTGCCCCTGAAGAGAAGGAGCGTGAGGGCATCCTGCGCAATGCAGTTACCGAGCGTGGAATCAAATTGTCTCCCGACGTGGATCTGGGAACTGTTGCTCTGAAGACCGCTGCGCTGGTGGCAGGTGACCTGGTAGACGTCGTCGAGCGGGCTTCTGGAGCTAGGACAGCGCGTATCGAGGGCCTGGTGGAGGCTGCTAGCAAGCAGCGTCCCGAGGCACAAGTCTGCGTTCGTGACGTTTTAATTGCAGGCGGAGATGGTGCCAGAGGCGTTACTAAAGCGGATTTCGATTTTGCAGTTGAAGCTGCACGAAAGAACTTCGCTGACTCTATTGGTGCACCTAAGATTCCTAACGTGGGCTGGGACGATGTTGGTGGTTTGACTAATGTAAAGGATGCCCTGATTGAGACTATTCAACTACCGCTTGAGCGACCTGAGCTGTTCGCAAAGGGTATGAAGAAGCGCAGTGGTATCCTGTTCTACGGCCCCCCCGGTACCGGAAAGACTTTGCTTGCAAAGGCCATCGCTACTGAATTCTCTCTCAATTTCTTCTCCGTCAAGGGTCCTGAGCTGCTCAACATGTATATTGGTGAATCCGAAGCCAATGTGCGACGCGTGTTCCAGCGTGCCCGTGATGCCCGTCCCTGCGTTGTGTTCTTTGATGAATTGGACTCTGTTGCCCCCAAGCGTGGTAACCAGGGAGATAGTGGTGGTGTTATGGATCGTATTGTCAGTCAAATGCTGGCTGAACTGGATGGAATGAACGGTGGTGAAGAGAACAGTGGCGGTGTCTTCGTCATTGGCGCGACTAACCGTCCCGACCTGCTGGATACCGCGCTTCTTCGACCTGGTCGCTTTGATAAGATGCTTTACCTGGGCGTTTCGGACACTCACCGGAAACAAGCTACGATTATGGAAGCGCTTACGAGGAAGTTTGCTCTTCACCCTGATCTATCACTGGATCGGGTTTCTGAGAAACTGCCATTGACATATACCGGTGCCGATTTGTATGCGCTGTGCTCAGATGCGATGCTCAAGGCCATTACACGGAAATCTACAGCAGTTGATAATAAGATCAAGGAACTGCCCGGCGGGCCGGTCAGTACGGCCTATTTCTTCGACTACCTATCTACCCCGGAGGACGTGTCGGTGATGGTCACCGAGGAAGATTTCCTGGCGGCCCAGGGTGAGATGGTTCCAAGTGTTAGGTAAGTTTATTTACAACCCATACCCCGCGAATGGTGAACAGGTTCAGAGATACTAACAGCCACACAGTGCCAAGGAATTAGAGCACTTCGAACGAATCCGCCAAACCTTCGAATCAGTCGACAAGGCCAAGCAGGATTCTTCTGCCGGTGGAGCCCAGACCATTGCTGAAGCGATGGAAGCCTTTAACATGGGGGAATCACCAGAGATACCCGTTGTTAATGGCGACAGCCCATTCCCTGGTGGTATTCATGGCAGAATCAAAGGCCTGAAGCAGTGGCCTGGAGGTATTGTCCGGAGCCCAAGCGGTAGTTCGATTAGCAGCGGCAAGGGCAAGGGTAAGGGAGTAGCCAGCAAGAAGGGCAAGGGTGCTCGCACTGGAGGGGACTCTGATGCCTCAGTGGAGGGTGATGATGACGAAGATATGGTGGATGGTGCCGCTGAAGATGACGAGGATGATTATGTTGTTCGTACCGACCACCTTTCGAACCCCATGGAGGAGGTGGAGTAGACTGGTTTGCTGGATTATAGCCGGCAATGTATTATGTGAATATTTTCAATCTTATTTATTCAATGACCATCAATTGATCACTTCGGTGATACTGAGAATTACCCTGAATATAGACAACCCTACTATAGTTAACTATAACCACAGTGAATACTGCTGTCCAGGTGGTGCCTTCCCGATGGTTAAGGGCTCAATTGGCAGGAACGATGCCTTGTGGTTCCTTCCACTTTCGGATACTCCAGAGACTGCCTTCACTTTCACTTTCCTCGTTTGTTGACTCCCTCATTTCTCCCAATCACCACCCTCTGTTCATCAATCACCTCGCTATTGTTTCAATTCCAAGTCCAATTCCAATTTCTGCTTCTGTCTAGGGGAACCACCTGCAGCTTGTTTCAATATTGACATGATGGCGCCCTGGAACCCAGCTACTTTCGCTCAGTGGATGCGAGACCCTCGTTGGCGATCAGTTACCAATGTGTATGCATGGAAAGATGCGGATGTCGTCCAACACCTGAGCAAGGATGCTATGGAGAGAAGTCATCATCTGCATTGTGGTCTTCCGAAAATGCCAGATCCCACCACTGCTTATGATCCACGCACTCTGGGTACCCTTGCACGACTCCCAAACGAATTGCTGGACAGCATTTTGGGCCTTTTGGACCTCCACACACTCGACCAATTCGGCGAGACTTGCCCATTCGCTCATCATCTCAGCATGTACCAATCTAAGCGCAGACCGTTACAGAACGTCGCACCCATGATATGCCCCCTCCTCAAACACACCGGGCTGGATTATCTGTATCCTCTCACCACCCTATCTCGCGAGCTTCGCCACCGGTTCTGTCGCTCCTGCGGCCAGAGAGGAACTCTTCTCTGCATGACAACCTGTGAACGAATCTGTGAGAACTGCAACGAGCAAAACCAAGCCTACTGGTGCCTCCACCTAGGCGAAGCGAAGACTGCGTTCGCTGTCGAACTAAGTGACATCGAAGCCTTGCCCATTCTAGTCGCAACCCAGAGTATATGGAAAGGCACAGGCGAACAAGTGGCATTCCCAGCCTCGGCATTCATCGCAGTCAAAACCGTTCTACCCGTCGCCGTGAAGAAACATGGCTCCTTCGACGCAATGGTCGCAGCCGCGGAAAGAATTTCTCCAGATCGTTTTCCCCATGCAACTATTCTCGAAATTTCAAAAGCTCAGTTGTTCCGATACATGAGACAGGCCACTTTGGGTCCGCTGAATGGGGATCCCTCCCAGGTGCCTACTCGTCCAATGAACTTGCCTTTCACTGATCGCGCCGGCACTCTCTCTGCTCTTTTCCCAAGCGTTCCTGAGGGTTGGAATGCGCCTGTTCCGGTGTACCGCTGCTGTGGTTGCTGGATTATCTGCCATGCACCATTCGATATGTCGAGTGAGCAATATGACCTTATGGGCATTGACCCGGCTGACCGTATTGACGATACCCTTCGAAAGCTCCGAGGAAGAATGTTCATTGTTCGTACGATTGGTGAGCTCCGCCAACACATCGCGAATGAATGTCTGGGTGCTAGGCTGTTGATGTTCCGACTTTTCTTATCGAACACGGACTATCGATGAAGGACTGTTGATGGATTTAGTCGCCGGATAAGTTTTCTCGGTCTTCTTTGATTCTCGGAATCTATCATGAATCTGATGTTGTATCTTCTTTCGATAAGTTGTTTGAGTGAATGGTTGTGATGGAATATCTCTGTGTTCAATGTCTTTTCTGAATAAATATTATTATCACCCACGTCATAGTATGTGGGATAACGACCCGAACTCGGATGACTGAATGTAGTAGGAATCGAAGTAGACGTATCGCTAGATTGCTCAAGGGAAAGATCTGCAAAGTAGTATGGCATTGGAGGACTCGGCATCCCGACTCGGAGTTCTGTGACAGCTGCCCAGGTGGGCATCTATCCGATCAAACCGATATAACTAGTACATACTAGTAGTATTATTGCCAGTGGCACCAGAGTAAGTATGTTAATCATTCAATCCAATGCATACCACCTAGGTAGTTTTCGACGCAATACCAGGGGAGCCACATCAAATGTAGAAGAATCTCATTAAAAAGTAGTACATTTATCATAATTAAATTAATAATATCAAATAACTTCAAACGACGACGAAGAACAAAAGCCCAACTGGGTGGGCTTCATCACAATGCCAGCGTTACAAGCTATTGGCTGGCTGAGGTTCACTGGATAATTTTCAACGCCCAAGAGGTAACCCGATTAGCCTCCGAATAAACCCCCCTCAAATTCGCCATAATCTCCAACCCCAACTGAAAATTCCTCATAGCCTCCTCCCTCTGCACCGAACTGCAAGCCGCCTTCATTTCAGAAATATGAATCACCAACGCAACCAGGATCCCCGTCACGCCGACAATCGGTAATCGAGAATGCAAATTTTTCCGATATAGATCGAAGGCGACGCGGGTGATTTCCTGGGACGCGTGCTGGACGCAGAAGTTTGAGGAGGGGAAGAGTCGGGATTGGTGGAAGACTGCGATTGTTGTGTAGAATGTTATGTGGAGGAGACTTCGTTGGAGGGTTAATGTGGCGTGTTCGTTTGCGGTGCGTGGTTCTGTTGGGTTTGTTTGGCAGGAGTAAGGGAGGGCGTTTGCCCATTCTGCTAGCATTCGCTCGGAAACGTAGATTGTGTTTGGGTGGGTTGAGTTGGGGGTATCATTGTTCAAGGAGTCGTCGCTTGTAGATGATGTTGGGGTGGATGGGCTAGCTGATAAGGTGGTGGGGGAAGAGGAGAAAGAGGAGCGAAGTTGGCTTTCTTTGCATTGGACTTCTAGGACATTCCGGATACAGACGGAGAGTCGTGCATTAGCGATGAAGATGAGTGCTAATTCCCTTTGTGCGGCGAGGTTGGTGGTTAGATCTGGGTCGGATGGTGTTCCAGGACTAGCTGGGACGAGGAATTGGAGATGTTCGAAGTCCGATTCGAGGACCATTTTGTGGCAGAAGTCTGAGCGTTGGATTATTGGTTTTCGGCGGAGGCGGAGCGCGATTTGACAGTCTGTTATGTGGCATGTCCATGCGATACGACGCCATTGGGTTGGTCTGTGTGAGGCATTTATGGTTTGCGAATTGTCGTGGAAGAGACCGGTTGATAGGGCTGTGGAGATGGCTATTCCGATTAGGTGGCGGCTGTCGTCGCCGTCTGTTGTGTCGAGGCGGTAGGTCATTAGGAGGAATGCTTGGATTATGGTTAAGGGGTCTGTTTCGGTGTTTGTTTGGTAGATGAGCTTTGTTGAGTTAGTGGGTGTTTCTTGATAGTGGTGGTGAAGATAGGTTCAAACTTACTCTGGCTCTTTGAAAGAACGATTCTTGGGCTTCCTGTCTTGTTGAGTAGCCAGCCTCGAGGAGATATTGCATGTCGACAAAGGTTGTGGAGGCGACCATGATGGCATGGTAGAGAAGTAGGCTGATTGAGCCATGGCTTCCATATGCTCCGTTAAGGGCTTGAATGAGAGGTTGCCATTCAACGATTGGCATCGAAGGAAGGACACACTCCGCAAATGCCTGTAGAAGGGCATTCTGTAGGCATGCACTGGGTAACGCAAAGGCACCGTTGAGGTGGAGACATTCAATAGTATCTTGGTTCATGATTGCTGGAAGTGGTTTGATAAAGTTTGGTAGAAATCCTGCGGGATTCACTGATCCTGAAGGAGTTGACTGGCCAGAGGGAAGGTTGATAAATGTGGACCAAACATTCTGCTCTGGGGAAGAGATTAAGGGTGTGGGATTATATGAATTGGAATGTAGAACTGCAATTTGAGGTCAGCTTTGACAGGCCTGTACTCCGTAGTGATTGATGACTGGCGTGGATAGTCAGCTTACAGGATGGATTCATGGTGGCCTCAGACCACTTGGCCGCTGCATGTGTTGCAAATGAGGAGTGAGAATCATCGACTAGTCCATGTTGAACGTTGGTGTTGAGTGGATAAAGATCGCCTTGGGGGCTCGTATTTGCCCACTGCTGAGGGATCATGACTGGTGTCGATGTTGAGCCTGGATAACTTTCCATTCGTCGTCTAGATCACCATGGCATTAGAATGTGAATTTCTACAAAATTACTAGTCTGGCCTACCTTTTAGGGCTTCGTTGATCCATTGTAATGGGTTGAGAGTTGCGATTCTCTATCAAATGTAGGAAAGAAGTTGTACAAGTGGTAATGAGAAGTTGGGGTTGTTCTGTAGGGTAGCTGATTGACGATGTTCTTTACGGTGGTGAGTGGTGATCAGATGACGAGCGTGGATGTTCAGTCCATAGTACTGCTAGGATATCAACTTTAGTCGAGATTCAGCACTTCTGCTACTATCAGAAGTTCGACTTGAATAAAATAAAATAAAATAAAACGAACAGGGACCCTTCTTGAAAAGAGGCACCCCGCATTATTTTATTTCATCTTTAAGCACTCCCCGCAATCCCCCCGGAACCGGTGACAGGAGACAGGGATGATGAACCTTGGAAAAGCAGGGTCTAGAATGGTGACCTCTTGCATCAGCGAGCGTCAACCTTGCTGCAAAATCCGGACAGTTGATTCTCAATGAGGCTAGAGGCAAGGTGTCGTGCACGAGCGGGGCCCATCAAGATCGTGTGGAGTGGAGAGGCCGGCAATTTCTTACCCGTTCTGGGTATCTCCGGTTCACCAGAAGGTTTTGACAGAACGTTGTCCCGGACAGATCATCCCCTTTTTAGTTTCTTTAATCTCTTTAGTTCCGATCATCACTCAATTGATGGCTCGGTCGGTGTCTCCGAGAACGACACTAACCTGTCCTAGAGTAGGTAAGGAGTACAAAATGTGTTCTGTTTGGCTACTCTAATCTCCGGGCATCCATAAATGACCTCAGATTCCAGGCTGACTTCGATTAATTGAGATTAAACTATTTTCTTGGCGACCTCTTCTTTCACATTTAAGGAGGCATCGCCACATGCAGTTGACTATCCACAAGTTCAAACCAAAGTCCCCCATATCCCGATTTCCGCGCTGTGCGCACCTGGTTGACGAACCCCCGAAGTCTAACTGCACTCATGTTCTGTACAGTGAAGGCAGCTAATTTCTCCAGTAATTCTTCCCCAGGCCCTTCAAGCTCAAACATGGCCAATGTGATGGGAAACACGATGGGTAAGGCCGTGGACTTGCTTGCATCCGTATTCACAAAGTATGACAATTCAGAAAATATGCTGTTTGCAAGAAAATGTGCTCGTTCATCCTCAACTCCAAGGGGGTATCGCAAGCGATGAATCACTAAAAGAGCCGCTAATCGATAAGTATTTGCTTGTGTGACCATCGCCAAAACCTCATTTTGCCCAAAATCTGTGTATAAATGAGGCGGTGCGGGAGGTTTCCAGCGTTGTACTCGTTCCTCGATTTCTGCCAGTCTTTCATATGCGTGAGACGGTGAATTCGAGGCCGTGTCGTGCACCTCTCGTTTTTGCGTATGGCTCCATTCGCAGATATCATATAGATAAGGGAGCAGTGTTGCGCACAGACCCGCATAGCGATCGATAATGATGCGGCCAGTCTCTTCTGGTAGTCGGATGATGGGCGTTTCGCGATGCGCTAAGCATTCGACCGTGTCGATCAGAATCGGCGTCATTGTGATGGTGTCCATAATGGGAAATTGAATTAATCGCGGCATCCATTGTTTTGTCGACATGAGGGCGCTCCGCACAATGGAGTGGGCAGAGGATGAATAGGGGGCGGTGAGTACGTTAAACACGTACATGGTCTGACCCAGGAAGAGGGCGCAGGCCGCATCGTAATCATGGGAAATGGTTACACTTCGTAATCGCTGTAGGCCCATGGCGGCCTTGGACATATCGGGCTCATCTTGTCGCATTACCAGAGACCTCTGATATCGCGTCATCAACCCCAGGAACGCCAGGTAGCCCTCGGTCAAAGTCGGACCTGACATGGAAAGAATCGTATAAATGGCTCTTTGACCGCTTGGGATGAAACTAGGACCCCACATGAAGGGCATATGTATCACCGAAAACTGCTCGACATTGCTCACGGTGCGGAGGGCATCGGACATTGTGCGCAAGGTGGTCGGTAAAGCGAGTAACTTCTCCGGACCTATTGAGAACCCATCATCATGACGGGGCGTCCAGACTACCTCTGAGGCGTTTGATGTAGATCTGGACTTGAAGCTAACAGCAGGACTGCTGGGAGTCAAACTGTCGCGACTATCGCTAGACTCGGACTCATATTGCTGTTTTGGAGGCTCGGCGCTCCAGACCTGCATCTGCCCATGTGGAAAGGCCTTTGCCGCGGGGCGTCGTCCGATGCGTCTGTTGCGCCTGGATATGGAACATGACAGCTTTAAACGGCGACATCGAGTGCATTGTGGGCTGTCATCAGCGAATGTGCATTTTTCTTTGGCGGAGTGGCACCGGTCGCATGCCTTGAGCACCATGTCCACGACCAGTCCACGACCAGAGAAAAAGAGAGTTGACGGAAGAAAGAAGAAGCAACCGAGGTAAGAGACAATCAGATTCAGGGCCAGATGAGGACGATCGTGGAGGAGCCCGAGTCGGGGTTGACGCGTGAAACGAGGAGGGGACTGGACGTGTCTCCATCTGCCGAGAGTTTTCCCCGCTTTTCCGGGGGATGGCCGTGGGGGCCAATCGCGGGGGTCCATATCATAATTTCTGCTTTGCTGACGAACGAGGCTGACTAGAGAGTTCGGAGAGGGTTTTTGATGAAGATTCAAGTAGTTTAGTAATTATCAAAAACTATTTCTCGCTATATAAACTCGAAATCGTTGATGCCGACCATGTCGTACGTTTCCCGATATCGGGCCGACGGAGATGGAGTGTCGCACAAAGGGTACCCAACCCTGAGTACTCTACCCTAGGTTCGCGTGGTATAGTCACCATATCCTAGATTTACTTATCTGAGTATGCCCGGAGTGTACCCTGTTTAATATACACAAGTTTCGGCATCAAAATGCATCCCTGAGTGATTTCTTGGATTGAATATCAAATCTCGGATATCCCGACGGATACCAGTATCTTAGTAGTATGGCCACATACTAAGTACAGCTAATATCTGATAGTACTATTAATAGTACTACCTACTAGACAACCTGAAGTATTACCCTCGCGTCTATTGAAGTTCAAGTTAGTAATCAACAACCTCTTTGTTCTATAGTTTTCGAAAGTAGCCTTGACAGCTTGTTATCGTCGTCTCTGCGAAGCCAAGGTCCTTAGTGATTCAAGTTTGGAAGAAAATTCCTTCTGTTGTTCTATGAAAGCTGCCTGTACTAGTATCACTAGAACTTCGGAGCCCAGTGAATATACTTAACTATAGGAATTGATACTCGGTGATGACCTAGTAGGTAAAGACCGACGTAACTCTAAGCCTGGCAGAGTGAGTACTTCACGCACAAAGGTGTGTGCACTGGTTGAAGACTCGGGAGAAGCCGATACTAGTGTATCTTTCCCTGGGATTTAAATATATGCAAAATCTGGATGACCTGGGCCAATCTCAACTGGGCAGAGCCCGTAGATTGTACAAAGAACCAAAAGCCTTTCAGAAAAACATGCCTGTGAAAGGCAGTAAACCGGTTTCGGAAAAATGTTAGTATCGTTTCTGAAATCAAAATAGGACCATGAACTACAAGCCTCTAGAGCTGGTATGAGCTGTCAAGTTCCTCTAACCAGAACAAGGATTTTAAGGTAAATAGGAAATGGTCCCTCAAAATGCAATAATACTATGCATAAGACACTTAACTGTTCATGAAAGACCTCTAATTATAGTCCTAGTCTTTACCTGATTAGTTCTATGTATCAACAGCGGACCGAGTAGCTGTGGGATATTTCCTGCCTTGAAAGCTTGCGTTGAAACATGCACAAAAATCGCCTATAGCTGCAAGCTTCTTATCTGAAAGTCAGTTGAGAGAATCAACTTGAAACCTACCGGGCTCCAAGCTTGGCTCTAAGCCCTGTCGGGTTCCATGTAATGTGAAAGTTAAGTCTACCCCCGCATGGCCAAGTAGTAAAAGAAAAGAAAAAGCAATCATTTGGGGACATGAAGGTTGCTTTGCTTTGGTACAACTTGGAGTTGCAGGCCAACTTTGGGTAATGATACTGATAATGTTCCAGCACAATCTTGAGTTGACCAGGATACCTGGAAATCTAGAAATTGATCGTTAATGGACAGTGTAAGAGTGTACGAAGTTCCGCAAATTCTAAATCAAAATTGAGTGCTATTGAAATGGTGTATGTTTCATACTATTACTAGTAAGGCTCGATGAGGTTGAACTCGAATATTTGAGGTATTTGAGGAACTTGGCTTGCCCGAAATTCAGACACAGTGCAATCCTCCAAGGCCGCTGGAGAATTGCCGTCTCTCTCGCGCAGGACCTTGAAATTTGTTGTTTGATACAGGAAATGTAAGACCTACATAAGTATAAGCGGGGAAGAAGGATGTTGTTGGTCTAGAGCACATCGCCAAGTGCGGGCTTCGCTGCCTCAATAAGCGGAGTTTCTCATCGCACCAATGACACTGACACCTCTTTGTAGACAGTCAAGACTGAAACTTCGAGTCAGATGTGGGGTCTACTAGTGGCAAGAGTGCCTTGCAAGCTCGCTCGAGCTATGTAGGTACTGCTAGGAGACTAAATTAACCCATAATTAGCCGGAGCCGGGTTTGCCCAAGTGATCAATGTTTTCCCATTGTCATTGATGTCTCGGTATTTCATTTCAACCACACTTCAAGGGCTATGAAGGATGCAAACTCGAAGCTCCACTAGTCATAACCTAGCCCTTTCGGCCGGCTGCTTCGGCATCACTGATCAATGATCAACACTCGGGGTTTGAGGACCTATAGTGACCCCACACCAACTTTGAAAATCATCCGCACGGATGAAGTCCATGTCCAGTCGGTACAAGCGGATCCGCACCCCCGCCCCACATCCGTGGCCGTGACGTGTGAGTACTTCGTAACTCAATTTGACATCCCGTTCATAGAAAGCTCACTAGTACAGTTGGTATTTATGGGGAACAAAGGAGAGCTCCAAGCTGGAGCTCTGGATGGCCGGTCAGATTTACTTTGATGCTTACAAGGTTCCCCGCTTCAAATGTTGGTTCAAAGTCAAAAGAGCCATGGAACGAGGCCGACCCCAGATTATTTACGGACAGCATTCAATTTCAATATACAAACCTAACCCAAGTTCAGGATATCTATATTCAATGCCATATTAATTAGCCCCAGGGCATTTAGTTGTACTCCTATTAATCTCTCACTTTGCTGGTAATCATATCATTGGTTTCGAGCCCTGGAGATAGACTCTTCCCCACCACTCGACGATGTCTCTAGTATGCTAATTTCATCCAGCTCAATATCAAAGTACCCTGGGGCAGGTCAAAATGAAACCGTCTATCTTAACCATTGTATCTAAATACACATTCGATACATTGGTACTATCCATTTCATCTCAGAATTGTGGCTAAATTTTCCTCAAATAGAAACCCGCATGAACAGAGTCCAAGATCGTCGGAGCTGGCGTACTTGGAATATGCACCCCACATCATGGCAAACTAAATCCCCGCCGTGTGAAACCTATCAGCTCAAGGTTCCAAGAATGGAGTGGGGTAAAATAATGTAAGAAGACTGATAGTGAAGGTCGATTTATACGGCCCGGACTTGAAGATGTGCATGCCACTGGAAGTACCAAGTAACGACTAAGAAGTTAGTACTAACGAAATTCGACACTACCGAAATGAAATAATAGTATTTTGAGATAATCGTAATTTTATTTATGTACAATAGCTCAATTATATCATCTAGGAGTGTTCGCAGATTGCATTTGGTCTTTTGCACGGACTTGGACTCGGAGATGTCAGCTTCACCATCGACATTATTTCCAGAAAGTAGATGAGGCGGTGGCTATGGGCTTTCTGGGCATATCTTGCCCCATGAATAAAACTCTACCCCCGCATGAGGGGAACATACCCAATGCAGATTCTGGGCGCTTGGGATACTAGTTCGATGTATCGTTCTTTTGATTCTGAGCGACGTGGGGTGCTAGCAGTGGGGTATAAAAGGAGCTGAGAACTCAAGCCTTTTCATCCCTTCTCCTTGCTAGTACCAGTCTCGAGACTCTCTATATTCAGTGTATTGAGGCTTATTTTGAAAGTGAGACTTCATCATGACTATTCCAGACGAGGTTGATATTATTATTTGTGGTGGTGGGAGTTCAGGATGTGTACCCGCGGGGCGTCTAGCAAACCTGGACCACAATCTCTCAGTTTTGCTCATTGAAGCTGGAGAAGACAACCTGAACAACCAATGGTGTGTTTGATAGGGGATTCCCCATCTGAAAATAAGGTGCTAATAGTTCCATAGGGTGTACCGACCTGGTATCTACCCGAGAAACATGAAGCTTGACTCGAAGACCGCATCGTTCTATCATTCGCGCCCCTCTGAGCATCTGGATGGACGTCGAGCTATCGTCCCATGTGCCAACATCCTTGGGGGTGGAAGCTCTATCAACTTTATGGTAATGCCATACTCCGAGTCGTATGGGTGTTTGAATAGACACTGACTTCTCAAAGATGTACACCAGAGCCTCTGCCTCGGATTATGACGACTTCCAAGCCAAGGGCTGGACAACCAAGGAGCTGATTCCTCTTATGAAGAAGCATGAAACATACCAGCGAGCCAGCAATAATCGCGATATCCACGGATTTGAGGGTCCTATTAAGGTGTCATTCGGCAATTACACCTACCCAATCGCGCAGGACTTCCTTCGTGCAGCCGAATCACAAGATATTCCCATCACGGATGACTTGCAAGATCTGAAGACTGGGTATGAACAAAAGGCTGCTCAGATAGTTTCAATGCTAATCAGAACTATTACAGACACGGTGCTGAGCACTGGCTTAAATGGATCAACCGAGACACTGGTCGAAGAAGCGATGCTGCTCATGCCTATGTACACAGTACCCGAGCAAAGCACAGCAACCTGCATCTCAAGTGCAATACCAAAGTTGCGAGAGTCATTATTGAGAATGGACGAGCAGTCGGTGTTGAGACTCTTCCAACCAAGCCTCTTGGTGGAGAGAAGCCAGTTCGCAGAGTCTTCCGGGCCCGCAAGCAGATCATTGTCTGCGGCGGTACACTTAGCTCCCCATTGATCCTTCAGCGATCCGGAATTGGTGAGCCAGAGAAGCTTCGCCAAGCTGGTGTTGAGCCACTTGTCAATCTTCCAGGAGTGGGCCGTAACTTCCAGGACCACTACCTTACATTCTCTGTCTTCAGAGCCAAGCCCGAAGTTGAGACATTCGATGACTTTGTTCGCGGAGATCCCAAGGTTCAGAAGAAGGTCTTCGAGGAGTGGAATCTGAAGGGCACCGGGCCATTGGCAACAAATGGAATTGACGCTGGTGTTAAGATTCGTCCTACTCAGAAGGAGCTGGATGAGATGAAGAAGTGGCCAACCCCCGAATTCAACAGTGGATGGGAATCCTACTTCAAGAACAAGCCCGACAAACCTGTTATGCATTACTCAGTCATTTCAGGGTAAGTCATAAAGAAAAAGGTCTCCCTTTCAAGTTTCGGCTATGCTAACAAATCATAGATGGTTCGGTGACCACATGCTCATGCCCCCGGGTAAATTCTTTACTATGTTCCATTTCTTGGTATGGGCTCTTTCTTTCATTCGATTTCATTTTCTCGGGCAGAATAACAAGGCTAATGATGAAAATCAGGAATACCCATTCTCCCGCGGCTCAACCCACATTAAGTCTGCTGACCCTTATGATACTCCGGACTTCGATGCAGGTTTCATGAATGACAAGCGCGATATGGCACCCATGGTTTGGGGTTATATCAAGTCTCGTGAGACTGCACGACGCATGGGAGCATACGCCGGAGAAGTGACAGGCATGCACCCTCAGTTTGCTTACGACTCAGCTGCTCGAGCCTACGATCTCAATCTTGCCGACACAAAAGCATACGCCGGGCCAAACCACATTACTGCCGGAATTCAGCATGGTGAGTCTCTTGAATCTTCCATTTGAATTGAATCGAATCTAACGCAAGGATTTATCAGGATCTTGGTCGCAACCTCTGCAACCCGGAAAGGCTACCAATCAAGCCCATTTGAACTCGAACCAGCATGAAGCCCGTGACGAGATTCAGTACAGCAAAGAGGATATTGCTCATATCGAGAAATGGGGTAAGAAATTGTCAAATTCTTTTTATTATGTACTCATCTGATCATTTGAACAGTCCAACGCCACGTTGAAACAACATGGCACTCGCTCGGAACATGCAGCATGGCCCCACGGGAGGGTAGCTCAATCGCTCCCCATGGAGGTGTGGTTGATGAACGTCTGAACGTGCACGGCGTGAAAGGCCTCAAGGTTTGCGATCTGTCCATCTGCCCTGACAATGTGGGCTGCAACACTTTCAGCGTAAGTTTTCCTTGCCCCGACTGACTTGACCTCGATCCTAATGATGCGATTCTTCCATATAGACTGCTCTTCTTATTGGAGAGAAGTGCGCTGTTCTTACTGCAGAAGACTTGGGCTATTCTGGAGCTGCCTTGGACATGAAGGTGCCCACCTACCATGCTCCCGGTGAAACTGTCAACTTGGCTCGTCTGTGAGGAGAATATTTCATGGGATGCTTGTTTTCTTGGTCCATCTCTACCAGTCGGGTGTCAATGGCAGTGGGGTTTGAGCCATAGCTTTTCGGTTCACATGGCATGAGTCGCTGCATGAGGTACCTCGTTAAATGACCGGAAGGGGGTGGATGTTTTCCTTTTCCTTGTTTTTCGCGTTTCCTTGCTTCCATAGTTTTCCATCATGCTGAGCATAAGAATGAAAGCTATTTTTCTTCCCAATTTGATTATTCGTCCCGTAAGCGTAAACAGGTCGGAATTTTTGCGACGAATCGCCTACTGCGGTATGAATCCAAGGTGGATTCAGTTTGACCAAGCATCGTCGGACGTCTCAGGCATGAGTGGGGCCTTAATCTTGCAATGAGTTAGCAAAGCTTGATTTGCTGGATTTGTCGGTCAGAATAAGCGTGGCTTCGGGTATAATGACTAAGAGTTCTACAGTCCTGTACGAAGTCGAATAGGTGATAAGTAGAGAAGGAAGGGGCGGCATTTCAGTGGCGTTCCACAATGTAACCGAAGATATCTGCGAGAGACCATTTGCGAGTCAGCATTGAGCCGATTTTAGCGCCTCTTCTACGGATCTTGAGTTCTTTTCAATAGCTGTAAAGTAATATCCACTAGAATAATGTGCTTGTCCCCGAAATGGCCCACCTAGTGAGACATTTGAGGTAAGATTTGGGGCCGAAAACTATACAAGTGGAGCAAATACAACCATCACTTGGCCATACTAATTCCCGATCCGATGCCGGCGCATAGATTTATCTGATCTGAGTGATCTGATAAGATGGGACGATACTAGAGACCTTATTTGAACTGAAGAAGTATAAATACTTGGGTTTAATCGCCTGGATGGTGCAGTTTTGTTTCTATCAGATCAAATCCTCTCACATCCTCTCAAATATCCTCTCAATTTGAAGTTTCAATCAAACCACACCATGAAGTTCATCAGCGTCATCACTGTTGCCGTCCTGGCTGCCGTTGCTAGTGCGACCCCTGCCCCTGTCGCTGACCCTGCCCCGGCTGCAAATGTCTGTGCCAGTAGTAAGTTTCCCCCCCCTCGGATTAGTGAAGCAAAGATGATGATTTGCTGACGTTGCAACGTATTACAGTCGGCCAAGGATGCTCTCTTGTGAACTGCTGTAGCGGCGGTCACTGCATGAACAAGAACCACATCATGCAATGTGTGGCGAACTAGATCATCATGATTATCCTCGGATATTTCAAGATGATTCAAGCAACTTTTGGGTTCAACTCGGAACGATTCCGCAGCAGTTGAATAAACCAAAATCCGGCGTCCGCCGCTGTCTGTCTTTCAAAAATCTTGTCAAATTAAATTCACTTCATATCATGAAAGAGATCCAACCTTGGGAGATGGGACCTGGATATGCTCTGGATCAATAAATTCTTTATCAAATTTACGACATCATCATCATATTTCCACATGTGCAATGTTTGTAGAACTGTGTGTCCTTAGCTTCATTCCGACTCATTTCCTCAAAGTAGACTAGTTACTCGCCGATCCTACCCACTGCAGGCAGTACCTTTACTGGAAATTTCCGGGATATCAACTTTCCAGTAGTCCAAAAGTCCGAATTTCCGGAACTTTTCTTTGTTCGGGAATAAATGTGATCGTATGATCGATTTTTGTGGATCGTCATTGGCTGAAGCTCCCTTATTCACACCTGTAAGTAGAAAGACCACTGGGACCTCAAATGGGTCTCAATAAGAACCTTCACTCAGCTATCAGAGATGATTTGTACTTTTTTCTCGGTCGGATCCACGGATGCCACGTTTACTTGGCAAGGCCAAGATCTAGATAATGTTACCTTCTTTGTTTCGGCGAACCCGGATGGCAAACCTCAATACTCCTACACGAATCAAATTGGTTTTGCCAAACTCTCAAATAATTAGGACCAGGATCGTAGGTTCGCACGATTTTAGGTTTGAATAGCCTAAAGTAGATATCAATAGGCTCTGTTTGGGTATATACTGATCGAGCTACTTCAAGTTGCTAACGTTGGCAAGATTCTTTTCGTCTTCAACTCGAGCTTCACAGGGCTGGGAAGCATCAATCCATCCATTGAATCTTACCAACGGAAAATCTCTTTTCTACACACGATTTCCACACAAGGCAGGATGTTCCTACTTAAGCTACATCGTCTCATTATCCTTTATGGCCTGATTGCAATGTTAGCAGTTGCTTTGCCCAAACTTCCAGAATGCTATCCCAAGTGGGACACCAAGCCAGGCGACAACTGCCCTGATAAGGGCTATTAGATCTCATGAAATTGAGATCGCCTGGAGAAAATTCAGCATCAATAATTCCCAGCTTGAAAATTGTGAGTTTTACTAGAGATTTGTCTCCAAAATGCTAGCCCATATTGACTTCTTTACCTAGGATTACAATAATTACTTCCCAAAGAGTCTCTCAAACCCGAATAGCTACAGAAGTTATTCGGCAACCTTAATCACGAGTGCCTTTGAATCTCAAACTTCAAGTTTATGATCAAACCCATCGGGAACTTTTGATTCGTGCCTCTCCTCGGATACTATTGTCTCTTCCTGATTTCTGTCCTTCTTGTCATTACTATTTTGTCCGCATGTAACGAGCTTCGGTCACTTGTTATCGCTTCCATCTGTTAATTCTAAAAGGAAGATCTGGACCATGCCTATTTTTAATAATTATCAAGTCATTGTTCAGTTAAACTGGATAGTTGGCACCAAATAAATTTACTTCAAGTGTTAAGGAAGAACTTGAAATTATATTCGCTGGCATGAAAATAGTTATGCTTTAAATTGTTGGAACTGGAGGAAGTTGGTCTTCAATGACGGTCATTGCAAGGTTCTGCCTTCAACCTTGGAACTTGAAGACTTGTGCAGTTGTCAAATCTACTAGAAGAATGGGCTGAAAGCAACGTCCACGGGTACTATTATATGAAGTCTTGCGGAGACTCAAGTATCTGCGGCTACCTTAATTGAAACGCCCACCTTCTTCTCTCCCTTGGTGTTAAATCCTGGATCTTCTGGTACAGACCATCCAAACCAATCAGTCAACTTTTCACTGATCACTTCATAATTTGCCCCGATTCGTATCACACGCTCATTATCCAGATCTATGGTGGTACCGGCGCGCCCATAAATATGCCATTTCTGTCTCCCATAATCGACAATGAGATCAGCAGCCTCCAAAATCTCGGGCTCAATATCCTGAACCTGAAACTTCTGCCCCATGCCAGTCAAGTTTGCACTGCTGCCGATCATAATTTGGCCATTTTCATCATTCAGCTTCCCAAGCTCACGCTGGAAAGGTCCTTCGGAAATTGCTATACCCAGAGTACCATTTTTAGTCATTTTTCCTAGACTGGGTAGCAGGTGTTGAGGTAATAGACTTTCAATGTCGTCCTTCATTTTTGCGACAACAGCTATCGTCATTCCCATGTCTTCGGCAAACGTTCGAGTAACGCGATACTTCTCTGGTGGCAAGTCATGTAGCTTGGTGTGCAGTGCGTATGTGCCGATGATTCCTAACGAGTGACCAGCTCGACGCTTCTTTGCAGCGAATGCTCGCTCAATTGCTTCAACACTGGCAGCCATCATACCGTATCCCACATCGGTAGGAACAATGACCACTCCGCCCGCTGCTAGGACTTCGAATGAATTCTGCGCATCACGCTTAACATCCGGGAGTTCCCCTGGTAGTGGTATAGTTTGAGGCTGGGGTGGTTGAGACATGTCTGTTGAGGTCCTCACTAGAGTTTAGAGAACTGTATCAAATGAACGATATTTGAAATATCGAAGATGAAGAGTAGTAATTTCCTATTTCCTATACAATTTACGAGGCAAATTGGACAGAATCAACGCCTTTTCACTGGCATTTCTGGCCCCCAAAGTCCTCGTAATCCAGCCCCAATCATCATTGTTTTTTCTTGATTTTTGTTTGGTGATCTCAAATGTGGAAAGCTTAATTCTTCAGAAGACGTAAAGCATGTTGAACGTTCTGAGTTACTTGTCTCTTCTTTGCAGTGTGGGTGAGCATGGACTTTCTTGGAATCAGTGCCGATCTCATGCTGGTTGGATACTTCCAATGTAGTATAAGATGACAAAAGTTTTAAGACGCCTGTGCAGTCTACAAGCCCCAATGCCATATTCAAATTAATCCACCGTGCGTCTTGAAGACTCCAAGCAGTGAGCACCCTTTCTTTTCCAGATTTTTTCTTCTTCGCTTCTTTTCGCTTCTTTTCGACTGTTTTGCTCCGCTTTAATTTCTTGTATAAAAGCTTAATCAGACCACTCACGTGACTCGGTATGATTTGAAGCGAAATTAAACAAGAAAATCTCTGTCTTGGATCGTCGCTTCGAATCCGATTCACCTTGGATTTTCGTGACGTTCTGCTGGTTTGCCAGAGTAATATTTCTATATTCCCTCGTTATCGACTGCCTTGCAATAAATCGACCATACTATCGATGGACCCTCCCAATACGATGGCAGCCGAGCCTGCAGCCAAGACTGTCCAAGACATCCCACCTAGCAGCACGGACGCCGAGCAAGCTGTGATCAATGAGGATGATCGCGAGTTGCTAAAGCTTGGCTATAAAGCTGTCTTGGCGCGTGGATGGGGCAGCTTTGACAATTTTGCTTGCTCTTTCTCCGCGTTGTACTGCATTGGTGGAATTCGCGTGTCGTTCTACATCGCGCTCAGCGCGGGTGGACCTGCAGCAATGTACGTGCTTTCGAACTCTGATTTCCTTTCGATCTCACCGGATCAATAGCTAATAATTGATCCTTTCTCTAGGTGGAGCTCTTGGGTTTCTGGTAGCATTCTCGCCATCATCACCGCCGCATGCCTCGCCGAGGCGTGCTCCGCATACCCCGCCGCAGGATCGATTTACTACTGGGCATTCCGGTCATGGGGCGGTGGAAAGATTGGTCGATTCGTCTCATTCATGGTCGCGGCATGGACACTTGTCGCATGGACTGCTTTTCTGGCAAGCGATTCCTTCGGTGTTGCGAATTACCTGGTCTCGGAGGTTCTGGTCTTTGATCCCAATACCAGTTTCCCGACTGATACCTCCGATGTTCGCGCAAGAGCTGTCGCTTGGGCATTCTCATTGCTATTTCTGGGAATTGCAACCTCGCTCAACTTCTTGCCTTCGCGGATGTACTCTTGGGTTTTCCGTGCCGGTGTGATCGTCATTATCATCGATATGCTGCTTAACTTTATCTGGCTTCCTATCGGCGTGGCTAAGACATACGGCTTTCACTCTGCCGAGTATGTCTTTACTTCCACGTACAACGGCGGCGACACAAGCCCCGGTCTCAACTGGGTGCTCTCGTGGTATCTCGTTTCGAGCTGTCTCGTTGGACAAGATGCGTCAGGTCACGTCGCTGAGGAGACTATCTCGGCAAAGAAGGCTGCCGCTCAGGGTGTTTTCTGGGCTACCGTCGCATCTGCTGCTTGTGGTTTCCCGATCATAATTCTGTTCCTCTTCTGCATGCCTTCTATCGAGACTTTTTACGACACGAGTGCACCCCAGCCATTTATCAACATGTATGCCCTTGCATTGGGACCCCACGCACACGTGGTTATGACTATCATTTCCATGATCGGTGCCATCCTCAACACCTCTATTTCCCTGGTAGCTGTGTCGCGACTCGTCTTTGCTGTTGCTCGCGATGGTGTCTTCCCATTCAGCGATGTGCTGTCGCGCGTTTCGAAGTCGAAGCAGCCGCACAATGCCGTCATTTTCATTTCGACTATCGCCGCCCTTCTCCTGTGCACCCAACTGCCATCCCAGGTCGCCTTCTCCAGTCTGATCTCAACTTCGGCAGCAGGCTCAATCGCAGCATATGGCCTAGTCGGTCTCGGTCGAACCTTCATCACGCGCGACTCTTTCCGTCCTGGCTTCTGGGACATGGGCAAGTTCGGCGTTGTGGCTGCTGTTGTCACATTTATCTGGAATGGATTCTCCTTCGCGGTCCTTTGCGCGCCTCAGTACTCGAACAGTGCAATCGACAAGGACTCCAGCTTTTTCAACTATGCGATTGTCATCATGGGTGGAGTCACCATCATCGCACTTCTAGAGTGGTGGCGCAAATCTCGATCCGACTGGTTCCAGCACCTGGAGACTGGTACTACCGGATCAACAGTTGATGTCTCGCATACTACTGAGAAAAACATCGAAGCATCCAGCGAAGGAATGGCTGTTTGAGCCTCGAGTGAAGGCTCGGATATCCTTTCAATGCTCGGGCTTGATTGGGAGATCATGGAAGATCATATAATCTGACGGTGGGGTGTGGCTTGATCTATAAGATGCAAGCCAAGGTAAGTGAGTACTAGACTTAGCAGAACGCATGACGGGTGTTCGGGGATTGACTTTTAAAGTCACCCTGTTCTGAGATATTACCGTTAAAACTTGATCTGGACAATACCAGCGAAAGGACATGCTCGTTCTATCTTCCCCTTCTTCTTCCCACTTTGGCCGTTGCGTCTGTGCCCTGCGGGTACTTACTTCTCCAGGGCCAGATGCTACTAATGACTCGGTCTGTAGACGCGGTTTACAGGTTGCCCTTTGGACTTGTCAAGGACATTCATTTGTGGAGCTGTTTGCTTTACTTTGGGGACACAGGCTGAAGGACCAGTTGAGGATCGCATTGTCCGAGTCCGTGACGGAACACTTTTTCGATCGTGTCAGTCCGTCAGGACAAGTCATTCATACCACGGCTTGGGTTTCACTATCCACTTACGCTGGTGTGGTGCTGGTGGATGTTCTCGCTGGCGAGAGCCAGATCCTGTCTGGTCCTTCGGTCTTTGTCCTTTATATGCCCTCTGTCCTGTCGATACAGTGTATCGGGCAACGGAGTAAACCGCGGCTCGTAGCCCCGTAGTATGTCGTAGACATTCCATATTCGATGAACACTTCTCCCTGGAAGTTTTGGGCATGGATGATCCAGTCCAGCTCGTAATATTTACCTTCCCTGCTTCAAATCACAGGAGAATAGCATGTGCTCCGATGCAACGCTGTCTTGACAAAGTGTCAGGCCAAACTACCCCTCGAAGGACGCAAAAGAAAAATCCACGAGCAATGATTTACAGGTAATTCGACGTCCTAGTAACCCCAGATCGGAATAATATCACCACCGGTATGTAGCGAAGAAAAAGCCATGAATCATATTGAGGGGTATAAGTACTCGCGGTAAAGCACCAAATCAAAAAACCTCCCAACTCAACGCTATCGATTCAAACAAGAGATCCGAACCATGACCCTATTTTCGAGAAGCAACAATCCGATATGAACAGTCCGTACTCCGCAAGGTAACCATATCGAGGCCGAAACACCAAACAGGAAATATCTATTAGCTCAAGACTTGATGAATTCAAAGTTCCGGGGCAATGCTGTCCCCTCCCTACATTATCATGGCATGTTAGCATTATTGGAATCATCGCATAGAGACCATCATCGTTCTCCGAAAGACTTCAAACATACCTCTCATATTTTTTCTTCAGGTTCCTAGCCCTATCCTTCAAATTGACCTGCGTACGACCCTGTAACTGCGGACCCCCAGCCGACCTGGGACAAATATCGTCTTGGGCTTTGATCTCTGCCCAGGCAGTACCATAGCGTTCGATAAGGGTGACTAGACGCTCATTTTCGTTTGCCGTCCATCGTCTCCTCATGTTTGGAATTTGCGACGACGCGACTTCGTTGACCTGACTCCAGCGAGACTGGCTTGGGGGTGGATTGATAGCTTCACCGCGTGCCCGGGCCATGACAGCTTGGGAATCATCCGGTTCATATGACTGAGCCTGAGCTCGACTAGGTCCTTGCTTCGTTGATGGCGATTGCGATTGTTGTGGATGACTCGTTTGGGGATGGCGACTAGCAAGAAAGTCGCTTTGGATTTGGTCCGCTGCGCTAGAGTCGTCGTCAACGCTTGTTCGCTGGCGTTTATTCAATTGAAGGAGTCTTTGGCGTCCACGGGGGCTTGCAACGGGTTTCGGTGCTGGTGAATCAAATGCATCATCGGAGTCATCCTCGGAGTCATTGTCCACCTCGTTGTGACCTCTTTTTGTTGATTGCTGAGCCGTTGGTTTGGCTGGTGTCTGGTGTCTTGCGGTGAGCTGGCTTTCGTCTTCAGAGGACCAGCTGACTCGGGTACGATGTTCTTGCTGATCGAGGAGTGTGCGGCGTTGGGCAGGCTCATCCCCGTTTTGGACTTGGTTTCGTTGTGGGGAATCGAAGAAGCGGCCTTGGTTATAGCTTACTTGACGGGTTCGTTCTGATCCAGGGGGACTTGTGGATTGCATGAGCTCGCTGTGTCTGTGGTGCCTTAGGTTTAGCTCCTCGCCGTCATTGATGAGCGTGTCATCGTTATCATTGGGTGGGTGTCGTAGTTCTTGCTCGGGTGTCTGGGCAATCTCTTCGGGTACAGTGACACCTTCGGGGTTCCGGATGACCTCCCCGGGAGAGGGAAAAGATACATCTTGAGAATTTGAAGGACCTTGCGATGATCTAGCAATTTCCTGCTGTTGGCGGGCTTCCCTCCGCCTCTGGAGGAAATCCATATTGCGAGCTAGGTCACCCCTGCAGCATAGTCAGTAGCTGTGTCAATTGCTGTCGGAGACAAACATACTGTTTGGATGAAAGGCGTCTGTTTGCACTCTTGGGTCTTTGTTGTTTGGTTTGACTTGTGGGAGTCCTCTGGTCAAGAGATTCTTGGGAAGCCTGCATCTGCCGGGCTGGAGGAGAAGACCGAGGAACGAAAAGCTCGTTGTCCTCTGGATCATTTTCAATGCTGGCATTGTTATGCGGAGCTTCTGCTGCAGGGGAGGAACGATCCGCCTGGCTGCCTACGGCTGACTCTTGCTCCTCCAACTCCTGGTGATCACCAGAGTTTTCGACATCCTCAAGTAGTCTCTCAACCTGGTCTTTGATGTCTTCAAGCTTTGGTTGAAGCTCCAAGTGAAGCCGAAGTTCTTTGTCCCGGCTCTGTACAAAACGAGCGGTACAGACGAGGAATCGGCTCCAGAAGGTTGCTTTGAGACCCTTGATATTCAGATCCCCGTTATCGTCGTGCAGAGCATAGTCTAGCTCGCTGAATCTATCACTGACTCTATCTTGAAACCGATCCGGGAGACGACCATTCTCATCAGAAAACGTCCCTGCAAGGTTAAACCCACGTAAGACGCCACTATCCGAGGTATTTTCGGCGTCAAAGAATATGCTCTCTAGCACAGACCGGGCATCGAAACCCTTTTCCTTTTGGCGTCTATTCAGCTCCACGAGTGCGAATTGCGTTCGTATCTCAAGAGCCATTTCAAATGTTTGGTTAAGGGCGGTACTACCTCCGATCGGGACACTATCACGGCCGGTAACAACATTATTCAGGAATGGCGCGGGGAATTCGTTTTCTAAGAGTTGTATGGTCTCACTGGGGGATTGCGAGCCCATAGTTGCCAAGAGCACATCTAATGCCAGCCGGGCACAATTGGCCCTTTGCAGAGCAGGTGATGGGCTCCATGGCTGAGCAAGACCGCTCAACTGCACGGTCGGGATAAGGCGTTGAATGTCCGGGACATCAATAAATCGCTCAGAACCAAAGAACCTCATCTGCGAGATGAGCTTCCTTGTCGCCGGTTTCAGACGCTTGTTCTCGGTGTTTCTGGGGTTGGCGAGCTTCTTGGCTGCATCAACAACTTGCCTAGAGTCAGGCGCGTTTGTTTTGAGTAGATTCAAGAGTCGCTCAGAGGCTTCCAGAAGTGCTGGCAACTCATCAAGCATGACAATAGGCTCAAGTTCTGAATTCTCAGGGTCAGAGTCTTCCTGTGGCAAGAACGTAGTGCCAGAGATATTGCCATCATAGTGCTCAGGAGACTCTGGAACCACTGAAGTCCCAGCAGAAGTGGCTTTCTGGTGGGAGTTTGCCGGTGAGTGTTCGGCCACCATGCTCAGTCCTAGAAAGAAATGTTAGAAATAGACATTTTGATGCAGTCGGAATAGGCAAGTAAAGATAGACTATGACGAGCCGGCATAGCAGGGTACAGTAGTGTCGCGGTAAATCCAAAAATTAGGAAAGAAAAACAAAGTCAGCAGGGGATTATCACTCACGGTTTGCTTTCCCAACTCCTTTGCCAGGAACAGCACTCCAGTGTGCACGATCTTGAATTGGGTCGTCAAGTTCACGACTTTGACTTCTCGTCACTCGTCGCGCCATGCTTGGCGGTCGACTAAACGCAGTTCACCAACGCGGTGGTATAGATACACTTGAATCCGATCACGTCGAAAAGCGCAGAATTAGGAGTCAGTTGATAGCGCAAGACTACCTGAATAAAGGCTTTTTTTTTTGAAAGTTAAATGGGATGTGAGATGATCGTGATGTTTGGTTGTTGGACGCGACGAGGGTTTTCGGGGTAGCGCGATCTCGGGGCCGGAACATCGTATTGTTCCGTGTCTTTATAGTCACGTGGCTTAGGGTTTGGCCGCGGCGCCTGGACGCGCTCACCCGCCGCGGGTGGGATTTGAGTAACTATAAAAACATTCAATCAAGTGCATTCGATACTAACAGTGAGACCCTCTCAGTCGTACTACTAGGGTAACCTTCTTGTGCCACAGTCCACTTAAACTACTACTAGTAAGATTACAACATTATATATGAATAATTTTGAGTTGTTTACTGCTATCGAAGTTGTGAAGATATGAACTTGAAGCTGTGCTATTAGTAATTGATCATCTTTAGTACAATTGTATGGCGTTTCGGTGTCATGATGTCTCACGAGCTTGTGCCATCTCACACAATTCAAAGTAGTACTAGTACCAGTACACAACAAGGGGGAGGGCTTCACATCCAACTTGGTTGTGATATGCTTTATAGTACTACTACTAAATGTGAAAAAGGCAAGTTGAAGTTCAAGTTCAAATGAAAGGCCTGGATAATTGCCAGAAAGTCCGTGATGATGAATTATATCATTAATTAAAATATGTAACAGAATGTCAAGTTTTGACTTTTACACCTATGCAAGCCATCAAATAACCGATCGAAGTAAAGCCGCCCATATGATTTCAAAAAATGCCCTCAATGAGATAAATGATGCCGAATACAAGGAACGCTACTGCGCCACCCAGGGTAACTGTAAAAGGAATTGTTAGTTTCAAGGATCAAACATAGGGATTGCAAACAATGAAGATAGATAGATGGATAGACTAAACATACCAACACGCATGCTGACACGGCCCGCGATGGCACGTCCACCGATAACAGCGGCGGCTGTGCAAATGCCGTGGCCGGTGATTGCGCCAATTGTTACCCACCAGTAATCCTGGCCGGCGGCCATGGCGATAGTGGCGATCTGACTGCGATCACCCCACTCGCCAAGGAAGGTCATGACGAAGGTCTGAACCCACGCGGGACTGAGAAGAAGAGATAGAAGATTGCTGATGCCGGAGGTGATCTCTTTCAGGCGGGGCTGAGGGGAGGAGCCACGGGATGAAGAAGAGGAGACGCTCTCTGGGGGAGAGGGGAGTCGGTTACCACGAGACTTAGGACGACCGCCAGCTCGGCCCGCCTCCAGGTTATGGGGTGTGACGGAAGAACGACGACGACCCATACGGATTTGCTCTTGTTCTTTCTCTTCTAGTTCCTGCTCGACCTCGCGCATCTCCTCACCAACGCCCTCGTCGGGAGACATCTCGCGGCCCTCCTTGAACATTTTCGCGCCAAACACGAGGAACAGAATTGCCGCCATGAACTTGGTGACGGACTTGGGGATCAATGTGGGAACAGCATGGCCGAGGACAGCAGAAAGAACAGTCATTGCGATCAGAGCAGAGAAGGCAGAGGTGAAAACAACCAGACGAGGATGTCTCATGGCCATCAGAGCAGCGACAAGGAATGTTTTGTCGCCAATTTCGGAGACGATGATCATAGTGAATGCAAATACAAGTGAGTGGAGTCCGTCGCTTTCTTCGACCAGGTCAGGGTTCTTTTCGTAGGTTGCAGATGAGCTGGCATGCGAGCCAGATCCAGCGGTTCCGTGCTCAATCGCCAATGGATCACTCTTCACTTGTGAGGGGGGTTTGGGGTGAGGGATATCATGAGGCTTGTTGGGAAGATCGGCTGGTTTCTAAATCGTCCTTGTCAGTTTTGCACAGAGTCGGTAATGTAGAGCAGTATGGCATACCTCAAGCATTCCAAGGGTGCCAGCTTCATCGGCTGTGCGGCCAGCGCTTCCAGATGCGCTATCACTATCCGATGACAGCTTTTGCTTCTCGCTGTGTGGCAGCGGAGGCGCCTCTTTGGGGCTTCCAGGGACCTTCTCAGTGTACTGGTTCTCTTTTCCTTTCACAGAAACACCACCCTCTGTGCCCCTTGTTCCTTCTTTCGGGCCTGCTCGATACGGGTCATCCATGACGCCGCTATTGGAATGCGGAATCACCTTTCCATCGGTGGTACTGAGATGATCCGACGATGGGATCTTCGAATCAAGTTTCTTCGATGGTACAATTTCGTATTCGTCACCATCTGTAATCATTGTTCCCGCGCTTTTTCGGTCGCGCTCCGCGCCTGTTTCAACCCATGGACCCGCGTGTGGTTTGCCATCCTTCCCATCTACAGGGATATCCGACGAACCCTTGACAGCGTTGTTGGAAGCGTAGGAGTCCGAATCGGCGTAACGAGACCCAAGCTGGGAGGAACTGTAAGCAGGACGCGCAGTGGCTTGGGCGTTCAACTTGGGGTCGGCCAAGGCAGCCGAGATGGCGGGGAGGAGGAAGAGGATTAACGGCGAGGAAATGTTGAGTTTCATAATTGCGATGAGGCTTGAGGTACTTCGAAATGAGCGACACGACAGCAATTGCAGTCGGAGCGACGAGGAAAAGAGATAATGGTGAAGTGATATGAAATGACAATCTTCAATGGCAGACCAGGTCGGATTTCAAGAATGCCACGGGTCCTGACGCTAGGGACGATCGAATCAGGGCACAGCGACCCGATAGAGGTTGGCGCAACGTAATTAGTAGCGGAATAGACTCAGAAAGGAAAAAAAGACGTGAAGTGTAAGCGAAAGAGAAAAAGAAAAAAAAAGATATGCAATATGAGTAAAGGAACGAACGACTCGATTGTGTTGAGGCTTGCCAAGATTCCTGCAAAGGAGGTCATTAAGCACGTGACTATAGAGGAGGGTTTAGCCACAGTGGCTAAGCAGGAATTGACATTCTCCCATTGGATTCAACTTGAACTTGGCTCAATATTGAATTTCCTTTGGCCTTGAAGATACTCTGTTCACAGTGTCATACAGTATCCTTGTTAGGAGACACACTTTCCGTGCTCCTGCACCATGGGAACTTCGTGGAACAACTTGAACTTGCGGTGCAATGTTGAATTCATCGTAAGTGGGTATCGGCCCTGTGGATAGTATACTGCACTACCACAATGCTGCAGGTACCAGCACTAATATAGGTGCAGACTCGGACGCATGCAACATCATGATGACCACAAAGTTGCGATGCACAGTTCAACTTCATGTGATACCATCCCTCAACGGAAGCATGCTAGTGAGTCCACGTTGAACTTCAGATTCAGCCCTGGGGTGTTGTTCCAAGTCTCATTCCACTGTGAGTGTCCAAGAACGGAACCGTGCAATTACAAGTACTGCTAGTACCTGGGTAGGACTGGGCATCTGGACAACTTGTTTGTTGAAGGTTGCGGCAGTCGAAATTACATAAATCATTTACAATTGTAATTGGCCCTGGCATTCTTTCAGGTTAAACCGCAGATTCACTCCGAATTTGTACTAGCATCGAGGGACAATGTCATGGAGTGACCATTAAACTATTTCTATCGACTCTTGTGAGTAAACGAGAAGGATCGGAATAATTAATCCCACAACTTACTACGAGTACTAGTAGTATAATACTACCTTCCAAAGCAGCTTTTTGGGGCCAGGGATACCCCTCAGGCCGAGGCTGCCAAGGGGATCCTTTGGAAGTGATGGCTAGTACATACCATGCATACCTAAATAGGAGAGAGTCAAACGAGAATTTGAAATTGCAACATACTTGCCTCTAAATTTGCGGAATAGCTGATTGGGGGCTATTTACGAGTACTAAATTGAATTCGTAAAGGCTCACCTGAGGCTAATCGTATACTATGCTAGCAGCTATTATTGTGGCTTCGTATACTAGTCAGTATTCAGCTGAGCTGAGCACAATCCGAATTTGAAGCTGTAATAGTACTAGTGCACTAAGCACTAATCAGTGTCAGTAATGGGGGCCTTCTCAGGAACAACTTTTTGCAAGGTTGAATAGTAAGATGCTACTAAAGTCGGGCCACAGTTTACCAATTGGGTAATCTGTAAGTGCATGCCATCCATAGTATGGGAGTCTTCAATCACGATCGACAGGTCCCAACTCCCGCTAACCCTTTTGCAAGGCCATTTCGGGCCAAGACTCGTACTCTCAGCGCCCACGCGGTAGCAAAAATAGCACGGCCCCCACTAGTTTGTCGGGACTTGGGGGCCATCCATTGGCCCCAATGACAGTGCCAAGAAGGGGTATACACTGCGAATCTGCACAATCTACACCTGGGCATTTGCGCAACTTCACCATTGTGCAATGAATGTGGGCTTAGCCCCGAGAAAGAATCTCCACTTCATTGAAGAACTATAATGGGCTTTCCCGAGACGGGCTCCTTGAAGCCATACTAACGACGAAGTTTTATACGGATTTTGGAATAGCTCCATTTTTTGTCCCCATTCATCTGCGAGTTACCCCCGGGGCCAAAAAAAGCCATGGGCCCCAAAAAAGGGTTATATAGAAGGATAGGGAAGCTCACAATCCTTTGAGCTCTCTTTTTTGTAATACACATTCTTCAGTTATACTCCAACGAGCTGGTCTCTTTTAGTAACACGTCTAAGGACGCTGGGTTGAAATCTTTTTCGAAAACGGGTACATACGACAAAGACGACAATATGGGATTTAAGAGCCTTCTGTACTCCGCGGCACTTTTCGCCTCGCTGCAAGGAGTTAATGCAAATGTGTTTGCCGATGCCTCAAAGAGGGTTGCCACCTACTGGGGTTAGTGGAAATCATCATGATGTTGACCCAAAAGACATGGACTGACTTCAAGTCCCTTTAGATGGCACTGGAAGCCTCGCAACGTACTGTCAGAGTAAGTATTCTGAGAACCACCCTAAGCTATAGACAGTTCACTGATCATATGCGTTCATAGACACGAATATTGACGTATGTTGAAATAATCTTCAACCTTTCGGAGGACCTATTCTAACTTCGAGTCTAGATCTTCCAATTGTCATTTGTTACCTCTTTAAAGGGTACACCACAGGTGACATTCGGTGCCCCAGTCACTGGGTAAGTACAAGAATTGTTATCAATAAATGATGATCATCATTCTCTCTACTTCGAATACCTTTTCTCATACAATCTTCAGAGACGAGATCAAACAATGCCAAGATCAAGGCAAGACCATCCTACTATCCTTCGGTGGTGAAACCTACCAAGAAGGCGGATGGGACACACCTGAAGAAGCACAAGACATGGCCCAACAAGTATGGAACATGTACGGACCCGGCGGCGCAACCTACTTCGGCGGAGTCGCCGTGAACGGCTTCGACTTCGACTTCGAAATGGCCATGAACAATCTCCTCCCATTCACCGAGAAACTCAACGAACTGAAGCAAAACAACCCGAACTTCCTCCTAACAGCAGCACCACAATGCCAATGGCCTGATCAGAATCTCGCTTCCGTTTTAACTGATAACATGGGTTACTTCGATGCAATCTTCGTGCAATTCTACAATAACCCCGAATGTGGTATCCCTGGCGGATATGCCCGTCGATCAGAGGAACCTCCAGCTCGCCTTGCTGGGGGACCATCGGCTCGTCGATCTCAACTTGCAAAGCGTGACTTTAACTTGGGTACTTGGCTTGACCAGGCTGCTCAGGCTACCCCTAAGCAACCCAAGATCTTCGTGGGTGTGCCCGGTAGCGAGGCTGGAACCCCGCAGTCAAATATGGGCTATGTTGCTCCGGCTCTTCTTCAGGCGTCTTTGTTGCCTTTCCTTGAGCATGCCAATATGGGTGGTATTTCTGTTTGGGAGGTCTCTTATGCAACCAGTAATGGTGATTTCCTTGGACAGATCCGTGGGTTCCTGGGTGGACTCTTGGGATGATTCATCAGTGTAGTACACCTGGGAAAGGCGTTCAAGGTTTCATTTGATGTATTTAGGTGTATCAGGCAAAGAATATCCATGCATCGTTCTATTTTGAACATTTAATATAAGGTTCAAGTTTCCAACAATTATTCTCCTAAAAGTCATCAGTGAGAGAGATCTACGCAGTCTGATACCTTCTACCTACAGTAGGTAGGCATGATGGAAATGGTAGGAATTTCCGCACTGCTGCACGTGGGAGATGTTCACTTGGCCATACTACTGAGTCGGTATATGGGTTGAATCCATGCTCTTAGCGCTCGGATATTACAACGCATAGTACTAGCTAGTAACTAGTGTCTGAAGACCGCGTGTGTCAGATAACCCGGCAACAGAGACTCTTCTAGAACTTCCAAAGTCTTTGAACTGACATCCGATGGCATCCGTTGACGAATGTTTTCTGTACGCGGTTGGAAACGGAAGCCTGCAGGCCTGTCGGTGACCTAATGTGATAGTATGAGCCATATTCAAATCGTAATCTTTAAGTTCATCGGCACAGGTTGGAGAAGTCCCACAAAAGAACATGCTTTTAGTGGGTTTTGAATGATGCTGATCAATTATTGCCAATGTCAGTGCTAGTGCTTGTGCTTTGTCTACGTGGTTATCGCGGCAGATTTCAAAACCAGAGCGCTCGCATATCGTCCATACGTACGGAGTGAGAGGTGTAGATCATTGTGCTGTTTTCAAATTGAGTACTGGTGCTAGTACTAAGGGGTGCTGGCAGTTTTGGTATTGGAGAAGGTGGGATGTAAGACGGGCAAATCGGAGAAGTGGCAGTCATATCTATTACTGCCGTGAAGAAACCCCCTTCCCATAATACTAGCACTATCCTTTACACGCTATCAGGCACCGTTAGTCTGACCCGACTAACTTCGATCGTTGATTGAAGATTGATCAACGGTCTATGAGAATATGACGCCATGCCGGACCCCGATCACATGGCGTGAAGTTTATCTTCCGGGAAGCACAGGGAAGCACAGCAAAGCAGCAAAGCTGGAGCAACGAAAAAGGGCAAGGTTGTACATGTAGGAGGTTCCCCGCAGTCCAAACCTGGCGGTCTGCAGGATGACGGTTGCCAATCCCGTACTCGGTCAGCTGAGACACTGATAAGAAATCAGATGAGCGACAGCTCACCCAATGTTAGACCGAGAAGAGAGACAGCGGATTGCCCCAGTCCTTCCTGACAGGTAAAGAGGCAACAGATCGCCCCGGGGGTCAGACTTCAAGCCGAGCTGGAATCCGGGGTCCAAGGGGTGGTGAGTGGGGCCCGAGGAATTTAAGAAAAAAAGGCCGAATGCACATTCACCCTTGCTTGCTTGGCTGCCTTATTCTTTCTCTCTCTCTCTCTCTCTCTCTCTCTCGTCTCAAGCTTGGAGTTAGCTTTGCTCAGGACATCGACAACAAAGACATCGGTGATCAGCTGGCGGTGCCCGGGCATGTGTCACTGGCGTGATCAGTTTATGATGCGTGATGAAGATCGACTGATGGGTTCAAGGACCTCAGTGGGACCAATAAGATCAGCCAGCGGGACCATTGGGCGTTGGAATGACTGCAAACGTGCGTGGACTCGGGGGAGCAAGATGCACGCGGACACGCACTAGTGCAGGCAGATCTTAGCGGGGGCTCAAAGACTCAAAAAAGAAAGCCATCAACAAACATTCTCATATAACAGGGGGAGACCATTATTGCACTCATTCACCTTTCCCCTGTCTCTGTGATATCGCGGATCTACCTCGAGTCTTTCTTGATTGGAAGAGGAGGAGGGGACCAACTCACCGCCTTTCCCATCAGCTGTGGCCACTCGGACATCTTTTGATCTTTTGGCGATCATCCAGAATTCCTCAAAGCTTTCTACTCGACTCGAAACTATCTTAAAAGGCTATGTACCTGTCATAAATCTCCATAAGCTCTTAGCTCTCCTTTGAATTATTCTCTTCGGGTGCTTTGATTATTTTACCTCTTTGTGTCACCTTTCAAGTCAAACGATGCGCAGTCGAGCGATTAATTTGCCGTCGGTGGGCTCTTATCGCAAACGCTGATCATTACAATTTGCGACTCGAGTCATACAACACCCATTTGACGCCAGATTCAAAGTCTTTCATCTTCCCCAAATTTCAACACAGGGGAAGCTTAGAGTATTTCTCACTTCATTCGAATTACCTCGACTATCCTTGAATAAAATCTGCTTGCATTTATCAAGATAGAGTGAGTTCTTTACTCTTTGGCACTTATTGGTCCTCTTTGATACTCATTGGCGCTAGTTATCGAAGCTTGAACAAAGCTACTCCGAACACACATCTACTATTCCTAGCTCCTTCGACACTCCTCCAACGATCATACAGCAATATTATACCTGAAAAATGGATAACACGGGGGACTCGTCTTCCCCAAACACCGCCACATCCAAAGACGCGCCTGATAGCCCAGCCCCGGTGGCCTCAGGGTGGAAAAGGGTCTTTGGTGGCAGGTCGAAGAATAGTGGGGATACAAATGACCAGCTCAACTATCGTGCAAAGTCGACGCTTGGAATATTGAGTGATCAAGAGACGGATGAAGTACCCGGTACGTTGAAAAACACCTTCAACGAGGACATTTGAGTGGGACACAAGCTCTATAACAGCCCAGATACTAACTTTAGACAACCAGGCACCGTTCTTCTACTTTCCTCGAATAGAAATGAGCCCCTAGGATTGAGACACCAGCCCCGACGTACATCTGCCTCATCTTTGCCTTCCACCAACCCGCCCTCACGGTCCTCCTCCCGCACCGCAGCTCCACAGAAAAAGAAAACACCCGACGGACAAATTGTGCTTGATCCGCAGCCTGATGACTCCGTCAACGACCCACTGAACTGGCCAGTCTGGCAAAGAGATGCGGCGCTGATCTCCCTGGGCTTCTACTGCCTAATGGGCGGAGGTATGACCACAATCCTGGCAGCAGGATTCAACAATGTGGCGCAGACATATGATGTGCCTAAACAGAAAGTGGCGTATACTACTGGCCTCTATATGATGGGCATGGGCCTGGGGTCGGTTGTCATGTCCCCGACAGCTATCCTATTTGGCAAGCGCCCAGTCTATTTGCTTGGAGCGACACTGTTCATCATCTCTGGAATTTGGTGTGCAGCTTCTCCCAACTATGCCAGTCTGGTTGTTGCTCGTATTTTCCAGGGTGTCGCAGTCAGCCCTGTGGAATGTCTCCCATCGGCAACAATTGCTGAAATTTATTTCCTCCACGAGAGGGCTTATCGTGTTGGAATTTACACCTTGCTTTTGCTTGGTGGCAAGAATCTCGTTCCCCTGGCTAGCGCCGCAGTTATTGGCAACCTAGGATGGCGCTGGGTGTTCTGGATTGTCGCCATCATTGTTGGTGGATGCTGGGTTCTGCTATTTTTCTTCGTGCCAGAAACCTTTTGGGATCGGACGCCTCGTCCTAGACGTCACCACCACCACAAACGCCCACATATGCCAAGGACCGTTTCCGATCTGGTTTCTCATGGATTCCGTGGCCGTCGATCCCATGCTCAGATTCAAGGTGAAAGTACTGAGCTGACAGAGAAAGAAGAGGCACCGCAGGTCCCCAGAAAGCCCAAGAATGCGCATGTTGGATTTGCCGACGCGCCAGAGGACCACGAGGCGTCAGAGAAACACGAGGGGCCGGACCCCAATGAGAGACCTCCGCCATCTCGTGATGTTGAAAATCTCCCGCCAAATGTCCATACCATCATTTCAGATGATAACATTATCACGGAGCCTTCGACCCCTGCGATTGAAAAGCCAGATGGTTTACTCCATCCTCCTCCTGCTCATATTCACCTACAAAACCCGAGTGATCTTGAGGCAGTCCATGAGACTGTAGCTTCACCATCACGCAGTGAATCTCTTGAACCAGGTGCATCTATCAGCTCTACTCTCCATTACACCAATCGTCTTCGTGAGAAACCCAAGACGCCATACCTATCGATGTTAAGAGTATGGAATGGAAGAATCGCACAGGACAAGTGGATCAAGATTCTCGTTCGACCTTTTGTTCTTTTCGCCTACCCATCCGTCCTGTGGTCGACTGCGGTGTACTCCTTATCAGTAGGTTGGCTGATCGTCCTCTCGGAGTCCGTGGCAATTATCTACGAAAGCAGTGAATATTACGGCTTCACCGCGCTGCAGACTGGCCTGATTTACATCTCCCCTTTTATTGGAGGTTTACTCGGTACAGCGGTAGCAGGAAAGGTGTCAGATATCGTTGCGCGCTACCTCACCCGTCGTAATGGTGGCGTCTACGAACCCGAGTTCCGTCTCGTCATGGCCATCCCTATTGCTCTTTCAACCGTGATCGGGTTAATGGGCTTTGGTTGGAGTGCTGAAGAAATGGATCATTGGATTGTACCAACTATCTTCTTCGGTCTGATTTCCTTCGGATGCTGTCTTGGAAGTACAACTGCTATCACATTCTGCGTGGACAGTTACAGACAGTATGCTGGTGAGGCATTGGTTACATTGAATTTCAGCAAGAGTAAGTCATATCCCCCAATCCTGGTATACAACCATGAGCTGTGGTTTTTCTAACAAATTATACAGATATCCTGCATGGTTTGATTTTCTCTCTTTTCATAGTAGACTGGTTAGAGTCTGATGGCTCGCGAACGGTCTATCTCGCCCTTGGAGGAATCCAGATCTTCTTCCTGCTCATGACGATCCCGATGTACATATATGGAAAGCGGGCGCGTATGTGGACTGTGCGCAAGCATTTGATGGAGCGATTCTAGTTTGTGGTGTCTTTGCTTTATAGTGCTATGGTGTTTATACTTGCACATTTCGAACTTGGATTCTGGTGAATCCAAGTTTAGCATACATACTATACTTCTACTACCTAGGTAGTATTGCTTTTTTTGACCATGAACTTTTGAACATATAGCCCGAATTAGTAGTATTGAAAGCTAATAGTAGTAGTTCCAAGCAGTAGTCCACCTGGGCAGACATTGGGTTTGAATAGTCCGTTGACAACCTTCCTTACCATCTTAAATGCCCCCACCCTGGCATTTGAAGCTGAACTTCTTGTGTGTGCTATCAAATGGGCGAGGCTTCAAATACTTAGGCATCATTGGATCTCATTTTCGCACCAGGAGAAGAAATTGGAATACCATAGTGGCCAGAGCCTGGTAAATCCCAAGTTCAAATTGTTCAAATTTCAAGGTTGAAAAGTGCCAGGCTCACGGTGTGGAGAAATTGCCGGCGGGGTGGAAATTACTGAGATCCGCAGATCATCCGATGCTTTTCGGTGTGACGAGTGCTGTTAATTTTTCAAAGAGACCATTCGCAATTGACTAGTGGATCATTTATTTTAATCTCTGAAGGTGTTTCTTTTCTCTCTTCAAGTTGTTCACCTTTGCTAGTATCATAAACTTGAACCATTGCCCAAGTGTGATTTGCAAATTACAAGTGATATCACAATCGTCTCCCGACTAAAGCTGTCAACTTGAAGTTGGAGATAATGGCAGTGAGCCCCGCTTCGAGACAATTATCACTATCAGATCAGGTAGCCGCAGTTCTAGAGGATGTGAGATCCCCCCAATTCAGGAATACCAGTTATCTGTTATTGAATCTAACAAGCAGCCTATCATTACTACAGCAAGGCCCTGAATTTCGGTTCAAAATACAAAAATTGGCTCTCCCAGAGGTAAAGCCTCACGATGTTCTCATTGAACTAGAAGTCTCCGGCTTCTGCGGAACAGATATCTCACTTGCCCACGGATACCTGGGTCCATGCCAATCAATCCTAGGCCACGAAGGAGTCGGCCGAATGGTCGCCGTCGGCTCAATGTGTACAAACGAAGCGGCCGTGGTAGGTCGGCTAGTCGGCGTCGGCTGGATTCGCGATGCATGCGGATCGTGCCGCGTTTGCGCAGGTATGAATGACGAGACACGCTGTATAAATCAGGTTTTCAGCGGTCGAGATGTCCCCGGTACACTGGCGAAGTATACCGTTGTGCCGGAGAGATACATCACTCCTTTACCTGAAGATGTTCCTCCCGAGATGTTGGCGCCGGTTATGTGCTCTGGCGTAACGGCCTATAAAGCGCTCAAAGTGGCGAATCTCGCTCCTGGAGCTTGGGTGGGGATTTCTGGGGCTGCAGGGGCTGTGGGATCATTGGCGCTGTCATATGCCAGGGAGATGGGGTATCGACCTATTGCGATTGATGGAGGAGAGCGGCAAAGAGCGCCCTGTCTAGATGCTGGAGCTGAGGTTTATTTGGATTTCGAGAAGGAAAGGAACTTGCGAGATGCCGTATTAAGTAAAACGGATGGTGAGCTTTGCTCGGGGATGATCGTGTGTACTGGTGCTGTTGCTGCTTATGAGGCCGCAATTGACTGCTTGGATTACCATGGGACTCTGGTTGCAGTGGGCATACCTCCCCCTACATCGAAACTGTCACTTCATCCGCTCTCTTTGATAGATTTCGGGATTCGAATCATTGGGAGCATCACGGGTGATCGTGCGGATGTGCTAGAGGCCGCAGAATTTGTCCGCAAAGGCTTGGTGATTCCCAAGATAAGAGAAATCGATATGCAGGAGCTGGAGAGATTTTGCGGGAACTTCAATGAGCTAGAGGGTAAACTTGTGGTGCGAGTGGGAACAAGGCGCAGTTGACGTGCTGATTCCAATGATACTACCTAGGTAGTAGATTCAAGTTTCATTTACAACCTTTTGAACTTCTCATGAATTAACTTGAAGTTGATAGTATTGACCCTACCTAGGTATGGCTTAGCTGTCTACTAAGTCTGCTTACCTTGCTAGTGTTGCTACTAGCTACTCATTCATGGGTCATACTAGTAGTAGCTATCTTGGACCCAAGTCCTTATATGTCAGACAACTTGAAGTACAACTTCGTAAGGTGAACATCGTGCTAGTACCTTAAGATCCAAGTCCTAGACTAGGCACGCTAGGGAATTGTGTCTCTACAGCTTAGGCACTGCTAATGAGTCAGAACCATTACGCAGCTTTTACCTATTCCAAGTTGGAGCTTGGTATCTAAATGCATCTGATAGGTGACGGGGATGATCCAACTGGGTCGCAAGATGAGATGATAGGGCCAGGGATGATCCATAGTAGATGCGGGGAAATTTTTGGGGTTGTACAGACCCGCAGGAACTACACGCACGCCCGGGGGTTGGGAGGCTTTTGTCCACTCGATTTGGGTGCATGATGCAGATAATCCATGGAGCGGGCGAGGCTCCACGTCACCGTGTCACTTGAAGCTGCACACTACGTTTTAGAGGAAGCGTCTCTCAGATTCATACCTACTAAGTACCTACAATAGAGTACTAGCTTTGCATACGATGCCAACCATACAACCTATACTACTAGTATGTCATGAGGCTATATCAGGTGTCTCCGGGCATGAGGAGTTCAAGTGGGAGGAGGATGAAAAGAAACCTGTCGGGGGATAATTCGTACTAGGTTATGTGAAGCACAGTGGGTAAAATGTACCGAGACATACGTAGTACTAATACTAGTCAGACGATACTAACTAAGCTGCAAACAGATACAAGAGTATAATCTAATGCAGAAGCTGCATGGCGCAGTACTAGCAGGGTAAAAGATCATTGGAACCCAGAAAGCTCTATGGAAACGATCTTCAATCTTTTGATGTTAGACCTGGCGCACTAGCCGACGAGAAACCCATCACCTGCGGACGAAACAACATTAGTGAAAGCCCCGCATATAGAAATGGAAATCAAAGAGAGAAAAAGCAAAAGCAAAGTTAACTAGGTAGTACCCGTCTACTATAATATTGGAAAGATTCCGCGGTAACTTTGTAGTAGTGACTACTACTACCGTGGCCGAGTAACATCTACTAGAATCACCTGCTGGTGGGCAGTGGGCATCTTCATTGTTATCGAACATGAATCCCTTGAATAATCTTACCCCCGAAAACAAAGTTTTCGATGGCTTGAATAGCCTAGATTTATCCCATCTTTCCAAGCTGGATGGTGCTAAAAGGCTGTGGCTAGTGTACGGGCCAGCCGCGATGGTATTGCTCACGATGTATTGGATTTTTCTGTCTCTTGGCAGCAAGTACTTCCATTCACTGAGCAAAGTCCCTGGTCCAGGGCTAGCAAGTATTAGTCAAATCTGGAGAAACATCCGCTACTTGCGCGGGACATGGCACGACGACATCGTTTCCCTGCACAGGAAATATGGGAAGGTGGTGAGAATTGCACCCAACGAAGTAAGTTTCCTGGATGCAACAGCTTTGAAGAGCTTGTATGGAATAGGGAAAATTTCACAAAAGGTCAGTAGATTGAGAATATCTATGCAAACCCGTATGCAACAGCTTGCTGATGTTAAGATTTTTGAAATTGTCTCAGTCAAATTGGTATGACGTTTGGAAAATTCCCAATATGACGGTCAGTTTCTTTGCAACAACCGACTCCAAGATGCACCGGCATTTGCGTTCTCGGGTTTCGAGCGCATATTCTATGAGTTCCATACTTTCCATGGAACCATATATTCAGGATGTTGCGTCCGAGTTATGGGACCGGTTTCGGGAATTCAGTCAATCGTCTGGGTCTGTGCCTCTTCATCTATGGGCCAATTATTTCGCCTTTGACGTTGCTGGGCAGTTGGCTCTGGGTGGAAAAATTGGGTTTGTAGAGCGGGGAGAGGACGTTTCTGGCATCATAAAAAGCATCCATGATGGCTTTTATGTTATGGCCAATATGGGGAATGTTCCGCTTCAGATGTTCTGGTTCAATAACAGCATTGCACAGTGGATGGTAAAGAATTTCGGGGGAAATCGTTTGAATTCGTTCAATGTCTTCTTGCAATGGCTAGAGAAGCGAGTCGAAGAAAGAATGGTTAATGGCCTGGGGGACAAACGCAAAGACATGCTTCAGCACTTCGTGGAAGCCAAGGATATGAGCGGCCAGCCAGTCAAGAAACAAGATGTCATGATTGAAGGCGTGAATATTCTGGGTGCTGGGGCTGACACCACATCTATCGGTATCTTGGCCGTTATGGGGGCTATTTTAACTCACCCTGAAGCGAAGAAAAAGTTACAGAAGGAGATTGATCAAGCTTACAGTGAGCTGGGAATAGATGAAGCGGGCTCGGAAATTGATTTCAAGGATGCTGAAAAGCTCCCTTACCTCGCCGCTGTGGTTAAGGAGAGCATGCGCCTGCATCCTTCTATCAGCTTCCAGTTACCGAGAGTCGTTCCAGCACCAGGGATTCATATAGGTGAACATTTTATTAAACCGGGGTCTATTTGTGGCATCAGTGCCACGTCAATGAATCGCTCGAAAGAAGTATTCGGGCCAGATGCAGAAGAATGGAGGCCTGAAAGATGGATTGCTGGAACTGAGGAGGAGCGGAGCCATATTTCAGTTATGAATGGGTTTCTTACTACGGTATGTCAACTGAGATTCGCTAGCGACAAGACCCCGTGAAAAAGTTGAAGCCTTGGAGCTAATACAGAGTACCCTCAGTTCGGAATGGGTGCCCGTGGCTGCGTCGGGAAGAACATTGCCCTCGTTGAGATTCATAAATTTATCGCTCAGTTCTTCCGTCACTTCGACGCCAAAGTGATTAACGAAGAGAGACCGTGGATAACCAAATCCCAGTGGTTTTCGTTTCAACAGGAATTCAATGTCACTATTCATGACCGCGGGATATGATGTTGAAATAATTACTACCCAGAAATGGATTGATTTTCCTGATTCGCATTAAATAGCGCCCGGTGTCACAAATTGTCATCAGTCGCGTTGCCTCGAGTTGGAACGAGGTGAAAACTTCCAACTTGTTGAACTTAACCCAATTTCACATCTAGGGTAAGGCGTTGAAATCCTCGATATCGTCTTGAATAAGAGAAAGGTGCCTCCCCGCATACCCATTTTTCCAATTTTGTAGGAGATTTTCGATTCTTTGGAACTTGGCCTCAAGATGTGCCATTCCATTTTGAAGCTAGAACGGATATGCATAGCTTTGCATGGGTTTTTGTGTCATTAGCAAATGGCCAACTCTATAATCAGTACTTATGAGAAGGCGAGGGGTGCCAGGGCTGAGCGACCACGACCTATTCTCCCTGATGTGTTTCAATGCCCTTGATAGCTCTTATAAGCATCGTCTGGGCAGTTGTCCCATGGATTGACGGGATAGCCGGATGCACAATCACACAACAGTAAAGTCACCCCAGGACAAATCGGTAGCTTCGGATTTATTTCAAGTGGGACAGACGTCGTGAACTGAGACATCGGAGTTAATCGTGTCCCTTGCGTCACCTAATCTTAAACGGTACCCGCCAACCACATGGTTTTCATGCAAAGCTCCATTCGTGCTGGGAGTCCCGAAGAAAGTTGTGGATCAGTGGAGTGCCATCAGACGTGAAAGAAGAATTGATAATCAATCAGGGAGCATATTGACAGTTTCTCGGAGCTTGTGAACAAAATAGGACAAAGCCTAGATGGAGAATACCTCGGAGGAAAAGAAGAAAAAGACAGCTGCTAACAATATTAGTTCCTTGGCTTTATTCTTGGCTTCACGGTTTGTTTCCCCGAAAAGGCACCGAGTGGAGAGCTGGCTTCCAACAAACTCGATCTTTTTCCCTCCGACCCATAAACTAGTTGAGATTGGCTTATCAGATCTGAATTCGGGCCTGCCATACCGTTCTCGTACCACCAGGCCCCATTACGGCTTTTGTTGGGTGCTATTCCTGTTACGTGTTTTAGGGGAGAAGTTCCATGATCGATGCCAGTGGGGACGGGCTCTTCTCCAATTTAAGCTTGTCGGAACCTGCCCGTTATCTGATTTGGTCTCCACCCAATATGCTTTCTTATGGTCTTGGAATCGGGCTGAGCAGGAATTTTACTGGGAAGGTCTTCGGGGAATTTCGATTCTCTTAAATACTCGGAACCGGTCACTTCTGTACTGAAATGCCCAGCAACCCCAAGTTTGATATCGAGAGTGCCGTACTCTCACTCGCCCCATGGAGACAACCATGGAGACAACGAAGGAATTGACGTCCAAGTCTGTGACGGAGGAGGTCCAGCCTGTTATCTCAGATGATATTCCAAAGGATGAGTTGAATGATGGAAGAAGGCCTCCGCCTCTGATGGCGAAGCTTTTCGCTGTCCTGTTGATTTCTTGTATCAGTTTTGGCTCGCACTGGAGTTCTGGAGTAACTGGAGCCATGAAGACCACAATCAAAAAGGTATCACTCTCAACGGGAACGATTAAATGATTGCAGAGCTGACAATTTGTTTTGCTAGGGCATGGACATCAACAACGTGCAGTTCTCGCTTCTCGAAGCCAGTGAGGATTTCATGGCTACTGTCCTCCTTCTGCCCAGTGGCATCATTACCGATCGTCTTGGCGGTGCTGGTATGACCCTTCCCCTCGATAAACGGACGAAATTGAAAGGAGACGCTGATTGGTATCGACAGAGATGATTGTTTATGGAAATATCGTGTACACGCTAGGATCGATTTTGGTCGCTGCTGCAACGACTGTCCGCTCGTTCAATTTCATGATTGGCGGAAGAGTGATTCTTGCTCTGGGTGACATCGCAACGCAGATCGCGCAGTACAAGATGTTCTCATCGTGGTTTGCGCCCAGCAACGGATTCGCTTCCACGCTTGGATTCGAATTGGCAATTGGCAAGGTATGGATACCGGAAGAGTGCTCGTGTAACTATGAGTCGGGGGTCTAAATCTAACTCTGTGTAGATCGGAGGCTTTGTCGGAAAGTCCACGGCAAATGTGATCGCAAAGGTAAGCAGCAAATGTACGTCCGATTTCATTATCAACGCTGACGACATTAGAAAACTGGAAACTTCGCTTGGGTGTTTTGGACCGCCGTTTTCATGAACCTCTTCACCAATGCCGCGTCGGCCGTATTCTGGTTCTTCAACAAATATTGCAACAAGCATTACAAGGGTCGACGCGATAATGCAACAGCGGAGGTTTTAACAGAGAAGAACAAAAAATTCGAGTTCCAGAAGATATTTCAATTGCCGTGGATGTTTTGGGCTGTTTTGGCTTTCTCTCTATTCCAGACTAGCACTGCGTCGATTTTCAGCCAGAATGCGACGGAGCTGGCAGAACAGCGGTTCGAGGTGGATTCCATCAAGGCAGGGTGGTACAGCTCTCTTTCACAATATGCCGGTAAGTCAGAGTAATCAAACCAAATCGAAATTCGTTCACCAACTAACACGACGCTGAATAGGATTCTTTCTGGTGCCATGTCTAGGCGTATTTATTGATGTTCTCGGACATCGAGCATCTGTTTGTGAGTGATCTTAGCCCTGTGGAGAGTAAGCAAATCTAACATAAATCTCATCAGTGTGCACATGTGGTCTTGGTATGCTACTCAGCATGGTCTTGCTTAATTTCACACCATCCACGGCTGGTACCGGGGCATCATTCGGCATTTATGCTATCGCAATGTCCCTAGGCCCAACTTCCGTCATCGACGGTATCCGCACGACACTTTGGCATCAATCTGTCTTCGGTTCCGCGTATTCACTGAAGGTGACAATGAACAATGCGTAAGTGTGACGATATAATTAAGCCAGTTCCACGGATTTGTTGGCTGACCGATAGCAGCATGAGTATCATCGTTCGCATCATCACTGGAGCTCTTCAAGATGCCGACGACAATTCGTATCGGCGTGTTGTCCAGGTATATCTATTCCTAGCAGCCGGATCGCTAGTGGTGGGCGCCGCAATCTTGATTGGATCTCTCACAACAGACTACCTCGCGCCATTGCAGTGGACTCGAAAGAAGCGACTGAGTTCCGGTGCAGACATCATCTCCGCCATGAAAGAGCGCAGCTTGGTCACTCATGCCCATCGTACACGTTATATCTCGATTGCCTGCTTCGCATCATTGCTCCTTCTGACAATGGGTGCCTGGGTGGCGTATATCTGGGGCGCAGTAACAGGCAACAATTCTTAATATCGAAGGCGAGATGGCCGGTAGCATGATATGAGCCCTTTGGGGTGACTGGGTGTACGAGAGGATGATCATCGGTTCGCAGCAACAGGGTGAACTTGCATCTGTACTTTCAGTTCTTCCAATACAATAGGTATTAAGTAAATTTTACCTGTTCATATGTTGAAGATCCCCGTATCGGTATCTGCATATTAGTAGGTACCTGGAGTCTGCCCAAGTACAGTTTTCCCAGGAGCAGTCAGGATAGTCCATCGTACCTTGAAGTGTGAACCCCCCCCGACAAGTTAGTATTTCCCTATACTAAACTTCCTTCCAAGGTTGTATCGTGACTCGGACGGACTGTTTATTCCAAGGTCTCTGGGACACTGCTAGACTGATCATTGCAGCGGGAAGGCGATATTCAAATATATCAAGGGATGTATTCCGTACTCGCGGGGTACTGCTTGAGCTAGGAGATCATCTATCAGCTCTAGGTCGATCCTCCGTACGGAGTACATACTGTACCTGATACGATTCGCCTGTACAACGGCGGGGCATATCTGAATCCCAGTCTTCTTCCCTTTTGGGTAAGTGAATTGCCACCGCCACCACATGACGCCGGCAGGCGCCACATGCGCCAATGACTGTTGTTGAAGCCAAAGAAGCCCACATTGTGATAGTTCGATCGAAGCAAAAAGCCTCAGTGACGTGATGGCTGCAATGGCTTGGGTGTTTTGAGAACGAAGTTATCGTGCTGGGTACGACACATAATACCTACAGCATGTACAGTACAGACACACTGATCCCACTGGCACGAACTGGAGAACACAGAAACAACCCAAGCCACCGATGATGATCTGTAGAATGTGACTGGCCAGATATGAATCCGCTCACAATCCCTGACGGATGTGGATATGAAAGTGGATAAGTGGAAGTGGATTTGTGGAGGGAGGCGCAAAAAGATGTGCCTGATCAGCCTTGAGAGGTTCCCGTTCTGGTGGCCTGAGGCCAACTTGACGTCTCGTGATTCGTCGAGCCAACGACTTCCCAGACTTTGTGCATCGATCCTCACCCTCCAACACTGCCGTGCACCACTTTCAATCCATGCACATTCCGAATATCTCGTGTGTTTCGCTTCAATGGGTCATCCCGAGCTCCATCTCACCCATCGACCTGATCCAATGTTCATCCATCATGCCCACAGCCCACCCCTGCCCTCCCTTTCCCAAACCTTCGCAGCTGAGCAAGTAGTGGGGCGATGGCACGCACATCGCTCCTTGACATTCACGCAATCAGATCGCCTGGACTATTTCTCCCTCGCTGCCACTGCCTCCAGTCATACTTAGCCATGGTCAGTCCCGTCTCCACCTGACACTTTGAAGCACGATCTGTGGTCTGAATGCCCTTTTTCTGGCCCTTGGATCCGCTCCGCTCCCTCTCTCTTTTACTATTCTCGTATGGGTGAGTGGGGGGTGAACCTGAGAATCGTCCACTTTTTTTTCACACACTCCAACGACAATTTGTGCTCTCCACCGCTCGATGACTGATCAATTTGTATTGTTCAGATTCCCCAGACATCCCTTTCTCTCATACAACTCTCGACCCCGAGGCCCCGATCTGCTAAACTCGACTGGGAAACAACCGCATCGACGGTACCACACGCCTGTGCTTGCGCCGTACGCGGCTGCTAGCCCCCATCTATATACTAGTCCTCGAGACCTAAGCATGCAGGACTGTGTCCTGTCACCTCACGATCTTGCGATATAACAATGGAAGAAGCGAGGCCGATCCAAGTCGCCGACCATGGCGCGGATCGTAGAGTCAGGGAGCTATATCGTTACTACCTGCCTGGTGGCTCAACACGACCTCTTCCCGCATGGCTTTTTACAACTGAAAATAACTCCTCTGGTTCTACGGGCAGCTCAAGCACCCCGGTGCGTGATAGCTCAGTAGAGGGAAATTCAAATAGTAGCGCTACCTCAAGCCCATCCACGGCAATGGGACCGGAAGCGTTAGTACTGGGACAATCAAACAACACCCTGACTTCGTTTGCACAACTTGCAGCCCTACGTTTGAACGTGGAGCGGGCTTTTATATGTGTCCTTGATCGTGATACACAGTATATACTTTCCGAGGCCACCAGATCAGTCAACCTGAATGACAACTCAGTGCACGACAAGCTAGATGGGATCTGGTCTGGAAATACAGATAGCCACAAGGCATGGAGCTTGTGTAAGGTAGGTTTCAACTGAATCTGTGTAGCAGGTCACCTTGCCATCTTCCCCGCCCTCTTCAAATACTGCAGGACTGACCATCTCGATAGGATACTGCTGCCCTTGACTCATCCGATCGCAAAAATGCCGATTATTCATTTCTAGTTGTCAACGATCTCCAGGAGAATGAACGATATAACAAACTGCCATTCGTTCAAAACGATCCTAATTTTCGATTTTATGCCGGAACTCCTCTGACCACTGACAACAATATCAACCTGGGATGCTTTTTCGTGATGGATAAGAACCCGCGAGATGGATTGAATTCATTGGAAAAAGACACACTGGGGTCGTTGGCCATCCTGGTCATGGATTATTTGAAAGTGTGCAGACAGGCTTCGGAGGGGCGTCGTGCCGCGCGCCTTTCTCGCGGATTGAGCTATTTCGTGGAAGGGAGCTCTAGCTTTGTTGAAAGTGTTGATCCTTCGCGAGCCGATAGCTATGCCCCTGATAACCAGTCCATGACCCCACCGTCAACAAATAATCGCGTCAGCGTTTCCGGTGACTCGCGTGAAAGTGGTCAAGATCACTCGGCCCAATTTGACCAATCGTCCCAGAATGAGCGAGCATCTCAAGGATCATCATCGGGTCCTTCGAATAGCCCGCCAAACGACAGATCGCTCAGCAACGATGCGCGGTCTATCAGCTCTGGTGGCTCCAAATTGGACACGGGGACTTCTGGCGGGGCAAGTTCTCTCCCGGAGTGGATTACTAGCAGTAGCAGGAATCGACTTCCTCCTGACGACTCCCATGGTAATTCCTGGTGCTTTCGCCGAGCAGCGAATCTGCTTCGCGAAAGTCTAGATTTACAAAAGAATGGCGGTGTGATTTTCTTGGAGTCCCAAGGAACACCTTTCTCCAATGGAGATAGTGGGAGTGACGACTCTATGAGTGACTCTACAGGCCCCGCAACAGTCTTGTCAATGTCAACATACGATGAACCATTCGCACCTCGGGCCGGCGCTGTCAGCGATTCTCCTGCAGCCGCGCTTGACCGATCATTCTTGCAACTGCTTCTCCGGCGATATCCAAAAGGCAAAATTTGGTCCTTCCACCGAGATGGAATCATTTCGACTTCTGATGACGATGATCATCAGCCGCGTGATGCTAGTCCTGGCTCTTCCAATCCGTCTTCACTGAGGCTTCCTCCGATCGATGTCACGAAGCCTCTTGGTAAAAGACGAAAGGCCGCAGAAAACACCATGTTAAACCAGTATTTTCCTGATGCCACGCAAATCATTTTTGTTCCGCTTTGGAATGCTGTAAACTCGCAATGGTTCGCTGGATGCTTCTGCTGGACTAACGTCGAAACACAAGTCTTCAGTTCTGCTGTTGAACTAAGTTCCGTTCTCGGTTTTGGCTCGTCCATAATGGCTGAGTACAGTCGAGTTGAGTCACTCATAGCTGATCGTCAAAAGGGCGATTTTATCGGCAGCATCTCTCATGAGCTTCGCAGTCCCCTACACGGCATTCTAGCCGCGGCCGAGTTCATGAACGGCACGAACCTCACCGAATTCCAAGAAACCCTACTAGACACAGTTAACGCTTGTGGGCGGACTCTTCTCGACACGATGAATCAAGTCCTTGATTTCAGCAAGGTTGTGTCGCTTGAGCGAACGTGGAGGTCTCTGAAGCGCAGGAAAGAATCACCGCTCGATTTTAAAGGAACCGATAAACTGGCCTCTCATCTCGATTCATACGTTGTGACAGATCTCGCAATCCTGGCTGAAGAGGTCGTTGAGGGAATCTGCCTGGGACTGGCGTATGGACAGAACTCTGGAGCTGCAGCAGATTTGTCGGTCCTTGCATCGAGCAGTGTCGCCAAAGCATCATCGGCTAAGTCTACAGTTGATGTCATCATCGATGTGGCACCTGGCGATTGGGTCTACCGCACCCAGCCAGGTGCACTCCGGCGTATTATCATGAACGTCTTTGGCAACGCAATGAAATACACCGATTCAGGACGGGTCACGCTAAGTTTGGAGGCTTCAAGCCACTCGGAGGGCCGTTCTCGCCGACAGGGCTTGGAAGATCACGTCACTTTGACTGTATCGGACACCGGACGGGGCATTTCGGAGGAGTTCCTTCGTGGCAAGCTATATACACCATTTGCACAGGAGGATTCGCTTGCCGTCGGCACTGGTCTTGGATTGTCAATTGTCAGAAGTTTGGTCAAGGCTCTCAATGGACATATCCGTGTACGCTCTCGCATCGGAGAGGGTACAATCGTGCGTGTTTCTCTCCCACTAGCAAGGCCCGTTGGCGAGGAAAGTCCACCTGTCGATCAAGGTATCCAGAGCACGCAACAAATGGAAGCTTTAACGCAAACCCTGCTGCTTACTGAAGGATTTTCCGGGAAGCGTGCCGCCATTTGGGGCGTGGAACCCGAACAGCTACCACAAAATCAGACGTGGGCCGAGATTGCAAAATACCTTACTGAATGGTTTGGCGTGGAACTCGTTTCGTGGCCCTCACCTTTACCTTTGGATATGTTGGTCATAGAGGAATCGGTGTTGCCTGAACTGCGCAATACACCGCTTACTGCAACCTTGCCATCACTATTGATTCTCTGCCACCAGCCTGTGGATTACAGCATGGCAAAGTCTGAGTGGCTCGCCCTGGCGACTTCGGTAGACATTATTCGACGCCCGTGCGGACCTCACAAATTGGCTCGCAGTGTTTTGAAATGCTTCCAGAATTCTCGCTCAACAGTCGTCACACCAGCGAACGTCTTGCAAAATCCAATGGACTCGATTGACTTGGCCATTCGATCCACCCCGTTTATGTCTCCGCTTCAATCCGAATTCAAGTCCCCTCCGGCTTCTGTGACTAGCTCTCCTCCACTGAAAGATGCATCATCGCCCATAGCTGCCGGAACAGGTTCCAAATCGGAGAAAGAGTCCTCTCCAAACGCCCCATCCGTCATGAGTGCATCCCCAGAGGAAATCTTGGCGGCGCCTCTTCCGGCTCCACTAGTCGAGGGTGGCATAGCTTCTGCAAGCCTAGCACGAGTGCTTGTCGTCGATGACAATCGGATAAATCTCAACTTGATGATGACATTCATGAAGAAACGCAAACTCACAGAACTTGTGTCCGCAGAAAACGGAAAACTCGCCGTGGAGGCTGTCGAACGCATGCAGACGGGGTTTGATATTATCTTCATGGATATATCCATGCCAGTTATGAATGGATTCGAAGCGACACGGGCCATTCGTTCCTTGGAGAAAGAAAGTGATGCCCGCAGGCCAGCCGTTATTATTGCTCTCACCGGGCTAAGCAGCTCTCGGGATGAATCGGAGGCTCTCGCATCGGGCGTGGACATGTTCCTCACCAAGCCAGTCTCATTCCGAGAAGTTTCTCGTCTTTTGGAGGAATGGGAGAAGAATGGACTTGAGCATGAACGGAAGAATACCTGAAGATTGGATTGACTTCGATTATGTTCATGACACCTGTCTTGGCGTTTAAATCGTGCTTCTCTCTAACTGCACTTTTTCTAGCTACTTTTCCATGTTATCCGGGGATTGCGATGAAACCGCTGTCATGGGTAGGCTTCGGCTTCTTTACCATAAATTCACAATGCAATTTCTATTGATTGACTCAAACGATTGATATTATTGCAGAATGATATGCTAGTAGCCCCTCCAGGCAACGAGCGTAATGCTTATGGTTCCAGTTACCTTTCCCCCCAAAATATTGCTTTTTCTTGTTATTTCATTTTTCTGAATCTCGGTTTCTTTCTGCAAATGCATACACAAGGCGCTTCGCATCCGATCCAGCTGCACACACGGGAACTGGACGGAGTTTGTTTGCTTTTGCTTTTTTCCCTTCTTTCTTATCTTCTCTTCAATTCCCCGCGTCCTCTTTCCAGTGCATACAAGGCTGGTATTGGGCTTACCTTACTCACTCTAGCTATGATATCTCTGCAAACTTCCCAACTGCCTGATGTGTTTTTATTGATTTCTTGGGGTGGCCGATATGGGGTTTTCTGGTTGTTTTGCTTCAAAAGTTTTCTGGGGTATACCTAATGGGACGAGTGTCGCGAGTAGGGTGGACATGAGTGAATACGAACACGACTAATGAGGACTATTTTCTAGTAATTCCAAATGTACTGTTTAATCAAAACTCTCATTAGTGGCTATTTGAATCATATAGATACCACATTCGCAGTGCCTTGGATCCTTTATGAAACCCGTAGTAGGTAGTAGTTTTCGCACTTTATGCCCAGAAGAGCTCCCCACCTCTTCCCCCCTTGAATCCAGTATCTTCCATTTCGAATTCGGCAACAATTGAACTGCTCCAGCCTTCAACAAGTTAGAAGGCTTCAAGTCTTTGAAATGCTGAATATTTTGCAGTGTCAAGTTCTGCGAAATGATCTGCCAAACTGATATTGCAGTAGGGCAAGCAACTTTGATCAAATGTGATGATGAAATGCAGCGTGATAGTAAAGGCATCATCTGCAAGCCAAGCTGATGCCTTGGTATGTGCTATATGATAGGTCTATTTGCATTCTTTTTCATTGGCTAACCTCGTCGATTCAGAGTTTCAAGCGCAAATCATATTTCGGCTCAGAGCACGATCACATTTCCGCTTCTGTCATGTCAAGCGAGGCGGGCCCTTCGGTTTCTAGCGTGCGGGGTCATTGAAGGCATAGCCCTTGGCCAGCCCACTTTTAAAAGGGTCTGAAATGGACATGGTGGCTTTTTAAAAGGGTCTTTATGTACGGAATACTGTTTAGTTTCATTTCCCCCAACATTGTCGTACAGTAGTGCTATCCCATAAGACCAGCCCTCCCCCTGACAGTTCGCCCCACCAATCAACGTGACAGATCACAACAAGGGTCTCTTTCGCCAATCAGAAGTCATGGCTATCACTCAGCAGCCCAATGTGAAATCCTTCGAGACTCGACTCTTCATTAATGGCAAGGTGAGTTTGTGATGCGAGATTTCGGAGAACTAGGACTAATTATTGCAAGTTCGTGGAAGCCTCCGATGGTGGCAAATTTGACTTGAAATCGCCAACTACAGGAGAGAAATTTGTCGAAGGTATCGTCGAACAACCCGAAAGTTTCATCTGTATCGGTATTAATTCAAGAATAAAGTCTCGGAGGCAACGGAAGATGATACAAACGCCGCTGTTGCAGCGGCCAAGGCCGCATTTCCATCATGGTCTGCCCTCGCCCCTTCGCAAAGAGGAGTCTACTTCAAGAAGCTCGCGCAGCTCATTCTTGAGTCCCATGATGAGCTGGCTGAGCTTGAGGCACTTTCTATGGGACGTCCTGTCTCGGCATACTTTGAATCGTATGTCGCGGCGGAGTCTCTGGAGCACTACGCGGGAGCCGGTTATGATGCACTAGGAACATCCAGCTTGAACACGCCAGGCTTTGTCAATATGACTCTGCGACAGCCATATGGTGTAGTTGGAGCTATTATTCCTTGGAATGTGCCAGTCCTGTTCTTGGTCAGTTCTCACTAGCATATGCCCTTTTTCGGAAGGTATCTAACAATCTTCAGATTGGCAAAAGTGCTCCTGCATTGATGGCTGGAAACACCCTCGTCGTGAAGAGTAGTGAGAAAGCACCACTGACGGTAAGCTGTTCTCTGAAATCATCAGCCCGTGTATACAAACAGCATTGCTAAACTGCGTACTTTGGATCCTATATAGTCCGCCAAGGTTGCCACCCTTATAGAAAAGGCTGGCTTTCCCCCTGGTGTTTTCAATATCTTGTCCGGACATGGCCAGGTCTCTGGAAATGTGATGTCGCATCATATGGATATCCGCGTCCTCAGTTTTACCGGCTCAGGCAGAACAGGCCGTCTCATCCAAGCAGCAGCCGCGAAATCCAATCTCAAAAATGTCATCCTGGAACTTGGAGGCAAATCCCCCGCTATCATCTTCCCCGACGCCAATATCGAAAAGGCAGTCGAACAAACCAAGTCAAGCATGCAGTTCAACACTGGCCAAGTCTGCATGGCAAACTCCCGAATCTATGTCCACGAGTCAATCGCCGAGAACTTCATCGAACTTTTCAAGAAGAGCTTCGCTGATTTCAAAAGTGGAGACCCGCTACTTCCCACCACCCAGCAAGGACCTCAGGCCGACGAGATTCAATTCAAGCAGGTCAATGCTTATATTGAAGAGGCAAAGAAAGTAGGAAAATTGGCTATGGGTGCCGAGCCTTCACAGCACGAGAAGGGCTTCTTCATTCCCCCTACAGTCTTCCTTCAAACCCCCGAAGATGCAAAGCCGATGAAAGAAGAGATTTTCGGCCCTGTTGTGCACATCAATACATTCCGTGATGAGGATGAAGTAGTCGCAAAGGCTAATGACACCGAATATGGACTTTACGCTGCCGTCTATACAAGAGACGTCAGCCGAGCCCTGAGAATGGCAAAGAAGCTGGATTCTGGAAACGTGGGAGTGAATTGTACCAGCCCGACTGGAGCGAAAGATATGCCATTTGGAGGCTATAAAGCTAGTGGAATTGGTCGGGAGGGATGGACTGTTAGCCTTGACAACTACTTGGAGACCAAGAGCGTTCTTATCAGTGTGGACGATGCTTGATTGACTTTTTGTATCATTTCTTGGAGGCATACTAGTATTCATCATCAAAATTTGTTTTCATATTTCAATTCACTCCAAACCATTCGTTCACGCATACCTAGTGATCATTCTTCAAAGAAGTTCGAGAGAAGATTTGAACTCCTCCGCGAAAAGAACTCGGATACGATGAGCCTTCAACCTCTACTCTTAGTGGTATCTTCTTCATTCGTAAAGATCATATTCTTTCAGGTTCTCAAACTACTAACTAGTGACCAAACAGTTAAACATTCACCGACTTGATTACTGGAGCCACGAATCCCGAAGGAAACAGGTTCGAATAATCATAATACAGTTGGTAAACCTCAGACACATTCGTAGGCTTAAGGCGGAACGAAGCAGATAACGCTCCGCCAGCCTCCTCCCACATCAAATATGTCCCGTAGAAGATAAAGTTGTCTGTCGCAGCATCAGAGGGTGTTTTGTTGCCATTCCCAGTGAACCCGATCGGCACAACTTCACCCGCAGTGGGTCTGATATAGAACAAGGTTTTTGGATCGAGAGTGACGCCGGCAGTTGTAGCAGTCGTGACCATCTCTGTGTCGTTCATCGAGACTATTTTGAGTTTAGCTATCGAATTCAGGGTTTTCCAGAATGTTCTGGAGTGGGAGATTGCAAAATTCTCTTACAAGTCACATCGGTCACAGCCTTTCCTTGATCTTTCCATAAAGCAGAGTCGCCGGCGTAAGCGAGACCTAGCACAGAAGTTGGTTAGTGAGCGAAAGTGCTAATGAATTGGCAATAAACGAACCGTCCGCAAAAAAGATATCAATATAGCTCGAAGCAACGCCATACGCAACAAGTTTGAATGATGTTGAACCGCGCTTCTCAAACTTATCCCCCCCAGGCGCCGCTGCGGCCTGGGAGATGAAGGACAAAACCATGGAGAGTAAGAGGAACTTCATAACGGCGATCGTTAGTCTTCATCCTATCAAACATTTCAAATCAGCAAACCTGAAGCTTTTTGTACTTCGACGTGAAGAGTGTCGCTCGTAGTAGAAAGTGTGATGAGAGTTGTTTGCGCCCCGCTCTCGAGTGACGCGGCCAAGCCACTTCGAAATTAAAGGAGTCGGTAGTAGACCATTAGAACTCGGCATTCAAAACCTTGTCGTCGCACTAAATACGCCGACTGGATACTAGTTCTTGATGTATGATCTTATGTGGACAACCCGCTGTGGAATCTTACTTTGGTGACATCCACACAAGGTGCCTGGAAGGATCTACTCCCATTCTCGATCTGAAGGATCTCCACGAACATGAAACTTGTAAACCCGATTACTTAATCTTGCATGGCAAACCAGCTGCCAGAGATGTAAGCAGATGATGAGTGCTAGTGACCAAGGACGCACTGCTGGCCAGTATCGGGACTTGTATGGCCACGAGGCAGTCAGGGGTCTGACAGAAGCGGTTCGTGGAAGCGATTGGATGATAGGATTGAGTTCAAAACATTATTCTGAAAGCAATAACCTAATTTATACCCCCCGAATGCTCCAATAGATAATCGGAAGTGTCAAGTATGAACTTCTTCCTTGTTCTCCAGGGCTACCGTTCTTTTGCTCCGCTTTGAGGGCAAGCTTGGAGTCGGACGTTGCGCATTTACGAATTGCGAGGATCATAGTAGCAAGGTGATAGATCGGAAAATGAACTTGAAGACAAGATGCGAGATAACACCAAGAACGCCCATCGCTTCGAATCTCTAATACTGTATTTGATTTCTACGGTTGTTTCAAGTTACATCTCAATATCTCTCAAGCAACCAAAGCCGACGAGCCTGGTCAGACAAACTAAGCAGACGTTCAGGCTCAGCACGCTTGACGCTAATATAATAATTGACTAGTTGTGGGCCCATGAGACTCGTCAACATCTCATCATGCTCCAGAGCTGCCAGACTCTCGGTGTGAGATTTTGGAAGTGGTGTTGTGATGCCCAATTCCGCACGCTGCGTAGGACTGAGCGTGGATGCATCCACTGAAATAGTATAAGGTTAGTATTCATCGCGTCAGATCCTCATCATGATACTAAGAGATAGACATACCTGTACACTCTTTCACTTCCAGTTGCGCACCGGAAGTCAATCCAATATAGCCACCCGCAAGAAGAGCGCTAAGGGCAAGATAAGCATTTGCGACTCCATCGACAGACTTGAACTCCCAATGGCCATTGCTGATTTTTCTAACAGGAGCTTCGCGATTCTGAAAGCCCCATGCTACCCATTCTGAGCCTGACCAAATGCCCGAGCGTACACGCTCATAACTCGAATCCTGCGATAAAGTGAATGCGGCGATGGCAGGATAATGGCTGAGAATTCCTGCAAGGAAGGATTCTTCCAGCCCAGTCTTGTCAATTGAAATATGGGTGTGTGCTGCACTACCTGCACCCTGTGGAAATGGTCGTGGGTACAGAGTGGCACGAAGACCATGTTCTTCAGCAACGGCCGTGACCACCTGACGCGCAGCGTAGAGCGCGTCCACGGCCGCGAGAGGCTTCATCGGTGGAAGAATAAACTCGAATTGACCAGGCGCAGACTCGGCGTGGAATTGTTGAAGATTAATCCCCAAAGACGCCAACGTCTGATGGATATTTTCCAGTAACGGGATCATCTTTCGGGTGTCGGAGGTCATTTGGGACCAGGAATGGTTTACTGTGGCGGGTGTGTAGTCTATTACTTTTCCGGTGTCATCTTTGACGGGCCTCAAGAAAACAACTTCTATCTCAAAGCCACAGAGAACTTCCACGCCGTGCTCAGTATGAAGCTTTGCAACAATGTTTGAAAGTGTGCTTCTTGGGCATCCGTCAAGGGGCCCGTTTTCCTCTGAGCGCCAGAAGCTCATTATCGTTGCACTTGGGGAAGACCGTATACCGGAATTTCGATAGAGACTAGTGACATCGGGTTCTAGATAGAATTGCCCAGTTGTCGACCCCTCTGGCAGAAAAGTATCATCCTGTAACATGGAAAATGCAGCAAGTGATACGCCCAGTCTCCTTTGTTTTCGGGCAATGCGACAGAACTCTTCAATTGGAAGAATGCGCACTCGCACCGTCGCCGTGTAATCGATCCATTGCATCCATATGTATTGTACGTCGGGGTATCTTTGTAGGAATGAATCCAGCGAGTCTTGTGATGGGATACAATTCTCCTTTGTACTCGTTACCGAGGCGGGGACGGAGCAGGAAGAAAACTTTTTGTCATTCACCGAGGCATTTAACTTATAAAGGCTGTTCGAATTCTCAAACAAAATACCCTTCGCAGCAGATTCTGCCTGTGCCATGCTCAGATCATCGCACTGCACATATTCGACCAGTACCTAAGGAAGGGAAACAAAAAGTTAGCACGTTGTAGACAATTGTACGGGGCTCTCATCTACCTTTTCCAAAGCCTGGCGGAATTGACGATTGGCCAACCAGTATGTCTCGGGATGGAAATGCCCATCTGTACTCCAAAGAAGACGATTTAGAGGCGCGATCTCGAAACTCTCGCGGATAATCTTCTCCTGGCCATCACGGCTGACCATGGGGAACACTTCACCGAGGTCGAGGTAAACATTGGGATAAACCGAGGCCAGATAACCTGCCTCGCGGGTGTATGGGTAAGCAGAGTGCAGCAAAACAATATCCGCGTCCTGGTATTGCGCAATCAGCGGCTGCATGTAAGCGGGGTTTGCCTTGACCAGGCTAATATCGTTGTCACCCAGCCCCGTATGAAACTGAATCGGCTTGACAATTCCGGCTTTCTTCTTGAAAGTAATAGCCTTGAGTGTTTGCTGAACCAACCAGTCATTCAAAGGCTTATCCTCAACACGGTAGCCTGATTTCCTGGTACCCGAATCCAAGGTTCGATGCAGCGAGGCTGTCAACGCCTCTTCATCGGGAGAGTAGGGATCGACGTCCAAGCCCGTGCGATAGCAAATCACGGATTTGAAACCGACAACAGCTGAATCGTGCATGGCATGATCAATCGCATCGAGGAAACGTTGCCGGAAAAGGCCCCACACTGTCTCATCGGCCTTTCGTTGATAATCCATGAGATCAGCCAATAACGAGGCTGCCACAGCCTCGATCCTCACGATGCGTTTGGTAGCTGCAGTGGTAAAGCGGTCATGCCAGCCGTATGCCTCGACATCATCATCGCTAAGAAGGTCGTCGAGGAGGAGAGTGTGAGTTCCCTCTAAAGACCGTTTGATGAGTCCCTCGTAGTCGTCTTTAACCCACTTGTTTCGAGTCTCTATGAGCTCCTCCCAAGTATCACAAGACGTGCCATACAGCTCTGGAAGTTGTTTCATAGCCCGTATCATCGGCAGAGTAGTTCTGGAGTTGGGCAAAGCGCGACCGTGAGCTTCGGAGACAATAGACTCGAGAGGATAGCTATCATAATCTGTGACGACGTCTCTGCTCAAGATGTTATGGGCGTGATTGTCAATTAGAGGGTGCGTTTGCACCAACTGGCGCAAGGAGGAGTATCCGTCCATGGTCTCAACACTGACTGTCTACAAAAGAGACAGATAGCAGTCTTAGAGTCAGTGAGGACGGAAGAGGATGGGGTAGGCTGCCCAGGTGGATGATAAAAGGAAAAGATAAAACCATGTGGCAGCGGGGTTCGGTAACCATGGTTCCTACCGCATGGTCTGCACTTATTCCAAATCGCCGGTTCCCCGCCAAAATAGGTAAGACCACTACAATGTACCACCCCAATTCCACACGATGTATCATAAAGAGACTCAAATAAAAGGGCCATCCAGGGCTGGGACAGCAAAAGAAGAACCGTCCGTGCATACGGACTACAACTGCACTTCAACTCGACTAAACTCGACTTGGGCATCTCCACGAGCATCGTCAATGTTAATTACTCTTCTTAATTGCTACGAACTCCACCTAGGCACTTTAAACCCACGATGACTCGCTCGGTAGTCAGCCGGTCGTCGCAGATCTGGCTTCGTGGGAAGATCTGAGGATCTCCCGACCAGTTGGATTGACCAGAGCAATTTGAAATGGTTGAAAATTCAAAATGTGAGGATCCCCACAGTGTCCACTCTTGCAAACATAGTGACCATTCTTATGTGCTTATACAAAGTAAGGGACAAACAACTATCATATCGACAGGTCATGCTCAGTACTGGCCCTCAATCGTCAAAGTTCCCGTTTTCGTCACCAGGTACTCATTGACAGCGACCTCCTTGCCGCTCTCCTTTCCATATCCAGATTCCTTGATACCTCCGAACGGCGACTCGGCAGCGGATTGATTTCCTGTGAAAATGATTAGTCGTGATTCATGCGCAATTTCAGGGTGAAGCGCTCTGCGAGGTACTCACCTGTGTTCATACCGATCATCCCAGCCTCCAGGTTCTCAAATAGTCGCCAGACGCGATCGACATTCTTTGTGAATGCATAACTGGCCAGTCCCATGCTAGTCTCATTGGCCACCTTGACAGCCTCCTCCTCCGTCTCGAACCGATACAGCGCCGCAATAGGGGCGAATGATTCCTCCTGGGAAATCTGCATGTCCTTGGTCATACCTGATAGAATTGTCGGCTCAAAGAAGTAGCCCTTCTGGGAGGTCAATGGCTTGCCGCCCAGAATCACGTCCGCACCACGATTGCGTGCGTCCTCGACCTGCGCGATCGCCTTATCAATACTCCGTGGAGTTGTCAGAGGTCCCATCGTGGTATCCTTGGCGCTTCCGTGACCAACGATCAACGCACTAGTGCGCTCCTTCAACAAAGCTGCAAAGCGGTCATAGACACCTGCCTGGACATAGATTCGGTTGGCGGTAATACAGGCTTGTCCAGCATGACGCCACTTCAGTGCCATCAGTTGATCCAATGCCTGGTCAAGGTTGGCATCATCAAATACGATGAACGGGCAGTTTCCACCCAGCTCGAGCGTCAATTTCTTGAGGCCCTGGGCACAGTGCGAAGCCACCAACTTGCCGACACGAGTTGAGCCAGTGAACGTGACCTTCTTAACTAATGGGTGCTTGCAGAGTGCTTCGCTCAGAGGAGGAGTGTTCTCTAGATCGGTGGTCAAGACATTCAGCACGCCTGCCGGAATTCCTGCTCGCTGGGCCAACTCAGCCAGAACAAGCGCCGAAATAGGAGTCTCAGGGCTCGGTTTCACGACCATCGTACAACCTGCCGCCATCGCAGCACCAACCTTACGTAGGACCATTGCAATTGGGAAATTCCATGGCACGAGCGCCGCAGCCACTCCAATTGGCTGTTTGATGGTAAACAGTCGGCGGTTAGGCGCAGCAGGGACCGATACGGTACCCTGGATACGCTCCGCCTCGCCAGCAAACCACCACAGGAATCCTAGCGAGTAGTCCAGCTCGCCGTAGGCTTCAGCGAGGGGCTTTCCTGTCTCGTGAGTGACAATTTGTGCCAAGTCATCACGCGCCTGAGTAGTAAGTTCCCACCACTTCAGCAGCCATTGCGCTCGCTTACGAGCAGACACTTTGCGGAAATCTTCAAAGGCAGCATGGGCATTTTCCACGGCGGCATTGACGTCCTCGGCTGCGTTTGCGGGGCAGCTTGCCCAGGCTTGATCGGTTCCAGGGTCTGGGGGACTTCGTTAGCGATTATACCTGGCTGGTGAACTTAACGCCGCTACATGTGGGATAAATCTGTACCAAGGACTTCAAATCGCTTCTTGCTCTTTGCCTCTACCCATTTGTTCCCCACAAATGAGTCAAAATGCAAAAGCGATGGATCAGAGAGCTATATCACATCAGTTTTGGTTATCAGGAATACACCTCAGAGTACCTCGGACTTCTGGCCGAAGGGTCCATGGGCCGTAGATAAGCCACAGCACCGCAGTGCAAAACACCGGCAAGACAACAGAAAGAACATACTTTGAAAGGGAGCTGATATTGTGATGCCATAATGACTCAAGTGTACAAGTGTATGTTTGATTGAATAAAGGCCGAAAGGTAAGGAAGGATGGAAGTTGTGGAGAGGAAGTTGAAGAACGTCGAACGTGGAAGGTCGAGTTTATACTCTCGGCGGGGCAGCTTCCCCTCATTCTTCTCTCCGAGCTCTGCCACATTGTGGACCCGTTCCGAGTCTCTGATGCTCCCTGGTGCTACAGCCATATCTTGGCCAACTCCTCATTTTGATTCGGCTATATGCCATGATCTGTCATTATTTCTGTTAAACTATTATAATATTTCCTTTTCTCCTTTATACCAAACTATCCATGCTGGTATGCTTGCCCTCGTGCGACCGAATGGGATGACTGCGAGTACTGGTAGCATGTGCAGCCAATTCTTCCACGGTGTATCGGACTGAAACATCAGTTGTCTTGACGATGCCCGCCACGCCATCTTCACTTCCACTTGAGACACTCGGACTAGTATCACCGCGACGCTTATACTTGCGCATGTCGAAATGAGCCCCGTTTGAGGCAATGTCCACTCTATGCGTCGGGTCTGCCATCTCGTATCCATCGTCGGCGTTGGAATGTAGCTGTGACTTGTGCTTGGAAAACTTACTCGAGCCTGGGAATCCAGCTCGAGACCCACTGGTTCCAGCTCCATAGCCGGATGTTGCGCCGCGGGAAGTTCCTAGTAGACGAGGAAGATACTTGGTGGCGATGGCTTTCATTGATGGACCGCAAGCTGTGACAACGGCCACATTGACTTCAATAGCGGAGCTGCAAAAGCCAATTGAATATGTTGCATCTGGGTTCACTGTGTTGCTAAGGAAGGCTTGTGCAAGGATGACGATACGCCAAACACCGATTGCGGTTGCTCTGCATCTTGTCAGTCCACTAATCCTCGTATACCGACCCTATCCATTGAACTTACACTCCACCGAGACACAAGATCACGCAAACGGCCAGCTTTCTTCGCAGGGGCATCTGAAGATTCCAGGTAATGATGATAGGAATCGAGAGAACGATAATGTCCGTGAAGAGGTTCAGTGCTGCAGTGGATACGTAGAACCCTCCTTGGTCGATACAAGTTCCGCCTTTGATTGAGAGGTCATAGACGTATGCAATCGGCTTGCATTGGAAGATGTCGACAAATAGAACGGCCAAGAAAAGACCGATAACTATCCCCATTGATGCCCATATCAAAGTATTGACGAGACGAGACCGTGATTCGAGACGGCGAAGGAAAACCAGAATCGAGAGTTTGATAATTGTTAGGGTTGGGTTATAGAGAAGTTGGTTGGCAAAGTTCCACTGCAAAATCATTAGCCTAGTAGCTCTTATGGCCTGGTTGCATTCATTTTCAGGTTACTTACAATCAATCCTTTTTTGACGTCGTAGTCCTGGGGGATATCCCACGAGTGAATACCGACATAGTTTGTTTTGATGTCTATTCCAAGTCAGTCAGAATAGCCCTCACCCATTATTTGCTCAACACTCAATGCATCACATACAATACCATGAGGTTACCGATTGTGCGACGGCAAAAATCTATCCTGAAGTTAGTACATATAGCCGAGAAAGGTGGGATGCCTCATACATAGCCGGTAATAATTAGATAGTCATCTAATGGCCTGGTCAGTTCTTCGGACTCTCAACGGATCAAACGGCGATCATTAGGCCTGCTAACATACCACTAGTAAGCGCAGATCGCGACAAGCCACGACTCCATACTCTCAGAATCACAGCTAGTCCACCAATGATAGGGAATGCGACAACAATTCCCAGTGCAACCTTTTGGTGATGGTCGTCAATCATCATGCATGATAGTTGCCGGAAAGACAGGACAGAATGCAGAGCCAAAATCGCCAAACAGAAATTCCACTCCACCCCGGATATAGGGTCTTCGTTATAGGAAAGTTCAATACGTGGCGGACCGCCACACAGAAATCTATTAAGCTGTGCAGAATGCAGAACTGCATCAACCCTTGTCCAGCCATGACTGGACATACTTTGCTGAAACTCGCCCAAGTCCGAAATCCAGGCCCTCGAACCAGACTGACGGGACAACAACTGTTTCGGGAATCCCAAAATAGGAAAGTAGTTAGCATAATTGGCATTGGTGGCCTATTATCATTGGCGTTGATATTAAGACCCCACCACTCGGTGCTTTAAATCGGATGAATTGAGTGCACGAACTGCAAAATCGGAGCACTGCAAAGCCAAAGCTTGAACTAAAGAAGGTATTGTCATGAGAAGAGAGTACGATTTAGTATTTTTTTGCAGCAGGGTAAGCCATGCTGTGCCAGCGAGTAGTAGTTACTATTCTTTACTAACTATACCCGTGGACGGTTTCTTGCTCTGTTAGTACTTCTACCTGGATATCACCTGGGAAGCCATTGCTACAACGGCACTCGTTCAGAAAAAATGACGAAAGAAAATAGATTAATGAAATTTCTAGAAGTCGGCACATGTTGAGCCGGTATTCAAATTCTTCGCCCATTCTAGTGGCATACCTATCGGTGAAACTCGTAGCTGCAGGGCACGTTTGAGACATTCGTCCCCCACCTAACCGAGGTGGAGCATACACCTCCCAGATGAGTTAGACCATCTGTATTCACATGAACCGTGGGCTGAGAGGCATTATTCTCGTCCAATGGCCGAAACAAAACTCACATACGCCCGATAAGATCAGTCCCAGATTTGAAGGATTCTGACCCAGCGATGCACATCTTTGTCGATCTCCAAAGATTTTCCATCAGATAGTCTGTTTCAGGGACCAGATGGAGCCATGGTGGAATCTGTTTTAACGTTTGATGGTACCGTCCGCCACACCCAAAATCACTTCAGGGAAATGAGATTAGGGCTACTGTTGAATTGCACCACCACCATGGGGCATACTATTTTCCCACGGTGCCACCATACAATAGTGTAAGAAAGAAGATCCATTTACCTCGGCCGGGTATTTTTTTGTAGTCATGTCCGAGCGCCTCAGATCCTCCACTGTGAATCTGGGCTGATCGGAAAATCTTTAGTGGGTCACTAGCAAAAGCCCCGACGGGGTCGCTGCTGTGTTTTTATGCCATCAAATGCAGTCTACTCTTCTGGAAGACTTGCAACGGGCCATTGTTCATTATAGGAGAATGGCCCTAGTACAGAATCCGCGGCAAAGAGCATACGCGTACTACTAGTCAATAGTATCGCGCCTCTGTGGCGCGCTACCTCTTCATCGGTTATAACATAATCCTTGTCAATCCGGATTAAGCCGAAGGAATAATCGCGAGGGATTTTAACAAGTGACAGGTGGATTGGAAGATGAAGAAGGCCAGAACCGAGACTCCAATTCCACTCAAGTAAGAAGACCGGCTCTTTGTTAGTTCAGAGCTAGTCAATTCTCTAGACTCGTTCCAGTAGAACGGTTGTCGCAAGTAGAGTGTGGCGTGCTGCGACTTAACTGTAATGCGCATAGCCCGCGTATAGTTCGACTATTGCCGAGGCGATTCTTGTCTCGGAGATTGTCCCGGCCGACTCTCCCATTCTGTCAAGACTCGTCGACATTCGTCGCCCTAGCGGGAATGTGGAGTAAAATGAGGGCTCGGTACTCATTCCGGTATGCATTTCTCTGCATAATGAATTTTGATGGGGCGCAGTGCATGCGCAGGCCACCGGCTCTACTATTGGAGTCGCTCCGGTGGGGAGATCATGCTGGTATCAGTCAACCTCGTGGCCAGAGAGCTTGTCTACTGAAATCTCCGCTCAATCAATCTTTTTTAAATAAAACCTTCAGGCTCGCAACTTTTCTCTTTTTCTTCATTTTTCCGGTATTCCCCTCGCCGATCCTGAGGTTAAGTCGTTGTTTCTTTTCAATTTCTCCTCACTCTTTTCTATTTCTTTTTCGTGTTAGACAATGGCGCCCCCTTCATATGCGGCGGCTGCTTTGCTAGCCCTTTCTTGGGTTGCCCCTGGAAATGCTTTGTCTGCTGTTTCAAGAGTTTCCACTCCATCAAGCTCTGATTCCCCTCTTTTTGAGAGCGAAACACTCCAATTGACCGACGAGTCTCTTTCCCATCTCGCCAAAAACCAATCTGTCTATTTTGACTTCGCAAAGAATGAGACTAGTAATTTACAAAGTCGCACATTTGGTGCTTGCAAAGTCTTCCCCGGAGATTGGCTTTGGCCCTCAGAATGGGTCTGGTGGTTGTTTGATGAACTGCTCGGTGGCGCATTGATCAAGACGGTGCCCCTGGCTGCTTCATGCTACAAATCCTGGCCCGAGTATGATGCCAACGAATGTGATACTCTCACTTCCGAGTGGACGGACTCCAATATTCAGTAAGAAGGCTCTTCGCCCCCATATTCGATATGATACATACTGACCATTCAGTGCTGCTGATCCTGCCTCCGTGATGTGGCCCTTGTTCGAGGGACGCTCTTGTCTGCCCACTACGAATTCCTCCGCATCCTGCACTGTTGGCGGTTACAGCAGTTATGCAGTTAATGTCAGCAATGTGGGACAGATTCAGCTGGCTGTTAACTTTGCTCGCAATGCCGGCCTGAGACTTGTTGTCAAGAACACAGGCCATGATTTCAATGGAAAGTCAACTGGAGCCGGTGCCCTCGGTATCTGGACTCACAACCTTAAGGATATTGACTACATCGAGAACTACCAAAGCCGGAGCTACAAGGGCCCAGCAGTCAAGATGGGTGCTGGTGTTCAGGCTCACGAGATTTACGAGAAGGCCAACGAGCTTGGTTTCACTGCTATTGGTGGAGAGGGCAAGGTAAGCTTCAACATTTCCAAATTCCTTATTACAATTTGATCCAAGGCTAATCATATCAGACTGTCGGTGTTGCTGGAGGTTACGTCCTCGGTGGTGGTCACAGCCCAATGTCTTCTATCTATGGTCTTGCTGCTGATCAAGTCCTTGCTCTCGAGGTTGTTCTGGCTAACGGTCGCTTTGTCACCGTTACAGAGGAGACCAACCCTGATCTTTTCTGGGCTATGCGTGGAGGTGGTGGCGGCACCTACGGTGTCGTGACATCTGTCACTAGTCGTGTTCAGCCAAAGGTTGGCGTGACTGTGTCGACCTTCAGCTTCTCTACCGGTACCAATGTCTCCGCCGATACTTTCTGGGCTGGCGTACGTTCGTACATTGAGCGCTTCCCTCAGAACGCCGATGCCGGCACTTACGCCTACTTCTGGGTTTTGTCGACTGGTACTAACTCCTTCACCTTCCTGATGAACCCTTTCTTTGCCGTCAACCACACCCTAGCACAGTACAATGCATTGGTTAAGCCGTGGTACAATGACCTTGAAGATCTCGGTATCTCGATCACCCCCAACTCCACCTACTATGACAACTTCTACGATGCTTGGATGGCTGGATTCCCTCTCGAGACCGTCGCTTCCTCTGTCATGATGACCGGTTCGCGACTTTTCCCTCGATCTAACTGGGAAACCGAATCCTCATTCAACGCCACCTTCACTGCTCTCCGTGAGACTGTCACAGCGGGCTATCCCCTTCTCGCATTCAACATGAAGGCCGAGCTGGTCGACGGATACACCTCCAACTCTGCCAACCCAGCCTTCCGTAACACCCTTCTCCACGCCATTACTTCCACCAGCTGGGACTCCGATGCCACCAATACCGAAATCAAGGCCAAGATGGAGGACTTCACCAACAATGTCCTGGGCAAGTGGCGTGCTACCTGCCCCGATGCCGGCGCCTACATGTCCGAGTCTGATATTCTTGAGCCGAACTTCCAGGAGGCATTCTATGGCTCTAACTATGCGCGCCTTTATAAGCTGAAGCAGCGTTATGATCCTACCGGTCTTTTCTATGCTCCCACTGGTGTTGGTAGTGAGAATTGGGTCGTTAAGAGTGAAGATGGTCTTCCTGACCAGAATGGTCGTCTGTGCCGTGTCTGAAAAGTATCTTAATGATATAATTAGAATAAATATAGAATGTACAGTATATGAGCTAATTGATATTAATTTCACAATGCCACTTCAAACCTTCAACTTCAGATGTTGTAGTACAATTGTAGTAGTTTTTGAATACTAGACTTGAACGTTTAGGATTACTATGAATTCCGAGTCTCCAAACAACTTGAAGACTAGATCTCTACCCAGCTATATCAATCTCGACATCTAGCATATTATTCAGATGACTTCGCCGGTGCCAAGGTGCATGTCGGTAATCCGGGCAGATCTTCAACTTGAACCCAACTCAGAGGCGTGCAATGAGCACTAAATTCGTAGTGTCAGAATTTTAGTACAGCGCCCTTAGCTAGATAATACCAATCACGAGGTCAATTGACTCCGAGCTAGCTAGACCTGAATAGGACACGGGGCATTGAATGCAAATGGGCGGAGAAAATAGAGATTCAAATCGAGGCAAGTTCCCCGCAAATGAAATTGTTGGTTGGGAGATAGTACTAGCGCGGTGCTGCGCAATTGTTGCCGCATAGTATTAAGTTTGGGTTGACTCTGGAGTGATTATGATGAGGCTTCACGCAGAACATACTAATAAAAAATACTTTGATCGAAAACCTCACAAGGACTGTCAGTAGTATCAATGCGAGGGTGGCTTCCTCAACGAGAGGGGATTGTTTCTTCTTCCTGGTTGGTGGAGAATGACTCGAGTCGGGGCATCTTGGCAGAGTCTTATACCTATTCAAGCCGAGCATCTCTTGGCCACTTTGTCGGTAGACAAGCCTTAAGTCTTGGTCTTGGGGTTGTGGAAATTTTGGACGATGACTGCCGAAATCCACGGCTATTTTACATGATGAGTAATTTATGAGTCGCTTCATCAGGATTTCGCGATGGCCTCTGGGTCGTCTTCAAAATGGTTTTGTTGACTCGAGTAAATGAGATTCTCAATCATTAGTACTAGTACTAGTAGGAATAAGTACTATCTAAGATTCAAAATACACTAAACACAATACTGGCCCCGGGGGCCAGATACAGTACTAACTACTAGTTACTAGTCGTACTCAGATTGTACTCTGCCCAGGTGGATACTATTTGCAGTTTCTCATCCTGCCGTATTACTCGTATGATCTACAATGACCCTGGTCTGGCATTTAGTATCTTTCGAGAATTCTTCGAACACAGTGAGGTTACAGGTCCGTGAAGTTTTTGAATTATTATTGATGGTACAGAGTGCTAGGCGCAACCCTAAATGGAATACTATGAGATATGATAGGCCGATGTCTGATTTTATGCCTGTTTCAATACAGCCTGCAATAGATAATAAACTCCAATACGTGCCATACGAGCACCTAATATTGATGGTGAGTGTAATGTCATCTGCCCACGTAGTATGGATTAACCTTGTTTACATCGCGAAAACGGGTTGTTATTCTTGCAACTTGAAGATATAATCCTGCCCCGCTCTCGGCTCTATGAACTGTATAGCAATTATTGCTGACATCTCAGAGCTCTGAGCTTCACAATCTTTCTTGTCACATCGGCTGTTTTGTCCTCGGAGAGACTGGGTATTGTGGTGCATAAGTGGCGTTATTATAGTAGCGTGCCTCCGCACCGCTCCGTGACCCGCGCAGGGTCTCAGGGTCCAGTCTCCGGGGATTCTGCTGAACGATAGAATGAAGCAACACATAGATGATACTTCTCAGTCTATTGTTAATGTTATTATTTTATAGATCTGTAAATACATTAGTGTAAATAATACATTAATACAGTCAAAGATGATTGGAAAGAGCACCCCTTGCTCTTTCCTTTTTTCCTACTTCGGAATCCCAAAACAGTAGTGTCCCGCTGACCAATCAGAGTGGCGCATCTGCCACATGCCATCGAGGAGTCTCCCCTGCTGGTTCCTTCAACTCTTTCCCCGTTGGTTGCGGTAATCCATTAGGGTCAACTCAACTCTCACTATATCTCGCCCATTTTCTCTTCCTCCTCTTTTCCCTCTTCTTCCCATGTAACACACATCCCTTCTCTTCAGTCTGCCAGGGGGCTCACCCCTGTCAACATGAATCTCCTCTTCTTACTATGTGCCGCGAGCACTTTGGCACTGCCAATCCAGTTCTCACTCATTGGTGATACTCCCACTATCCGGATGGTATCAAGTGACACTTCGAAGTCAAGTTCAAATCTTTCACCAGATCAACAGTATCATAATACTGCCAAACCCAATTTCCAAGACTTTGTTGAGCGCCTGCGTTTGGGACGACCATCATCTGCCAAAGGAACCAGCCCAGATGTAAAGTCGCCGGCGGGTTCAGAATCCCACGATGATGAGGGTACTTTCTCTGGTAGAAAATACGGAGTCTTGCTCGGTACTCCAAGCAAGTCGACTACGGGACAGACGCCTCAGGCCTCTCCGTCCTCCGCAAGCAGCAAACACTACGGTTCATTCCTAGGCAAGGCCAACAAGTTTGTTGAACTACATGGACCAAGGCTCCGCTATGATGAATCAAAGCCATCTAAAGTCGACAAAGAACCTGACTCCTCGCTCGGTCGTCTCTACGGAACGTTCCTCGGGGAAATGGATAATCTCATGCCATCTGAAAGTCACCCCAAGAACGCCCTCGCGAAGTCGTACAAGAAAGCTTCTTGCGATTCTTCCAAACGCATCGCGACCTACTTCAAACCATCGGAATTCATTGACTTGCTCGATACCCATGGTCCCGAATGCGTTGCGATTGCAGTTTTCATTCTCTTCCCTCTCGCCTATCTCGTACTGGAATTGCTCGAAATGGCTCTGAGGAAGTTGACCCGCGAGAGATATCCCCAGCGCGGCCGTGATCGCGTTCGACTCACCGGTCCAGAGAAACAGCTTCGTGCTTGGAGCAACCAGCAGCGTGAGAAGTTTCTAGATGAGAAGCAGTGGTGGCAAGCACGGCGGATGCGATCATGATACCTTTTCTTAGCCTTTGTCTTTCGATGATCCTTTTCTTTCCTTGATTTATGTTGATACCCAGAGATGTTAAAATTACTATCAATTTGTCCTATTTTGCAATTTACGGTTTTAAGGCCATCCATCAAGCTGCCCCACTAAAGGCGCTGCAGCTCCCAGCCTCGCAATATGCAACGAGATCATTTCTCTCATTCTCAGATCAAAGTGCACTTCACATTCTCATCTTTCCGTATCTCTACCGCCATGTTCGAAAAGCTACCGACAGAGCTGCTCCTCCAAATAATCGACCGTTTGGATTCCCGAAATGCGTACATTTCGCTTGCCCGCTCGAGTCGGGGTTTGTATCATCGACTGATCCCGGCGCTGTATGAGTCAATCGAGACTCCGTGCTACTGCGCCGACCTGCACAAAGGCCTAGTGCACACACTGCTGCGACACCCCGAACTCGCACAATCAGTCCGTCATATTAGAATTGGAAGATTGAAGTACAGAGTTCATCCAGATAACTATCGTTTCCACAAACATGAACACTTCGCATGCCCAATATCAACCAAAAGATTATCACAGGCAGCCAAAGAGGTCAGTCACAGAGAATGGGAGTATACACAGTGGCTGGAAGATCTAGAAAGTGGAGAACACCGCGATCCATGGCTCGCGATTCTCCTATACATCTGCCCGAACATCGAAACCCTAGAAATCTTCTGGGGAGGAAGAGGAACGCGATATTCAGAATGGCTATTGAAAAGGGCCATTCAGCGATCAGCCCCATTCGATAATAAGCCCGCATTCCCACTTCTCCACAGCGTCACCATCAAAGTATTGGAAGATGAGGGAATGGATTTCCATCTACCACGCCTCCGCCCATTTTTCCAGCTCCAATCTCTACGAACATTCAAAGGCCAGTATATCTGTGATAGGAATGTGGAATATGGACTTCTCCCGATAAACACATCCCCAATCACTCATCTCGAGCTTCAACAATGTCACTCTGCAACAGGATTTATCGATCTCATCGCACCATGCCAGAATCTGAAAAAATTTATCTATACCCAACAAGAAGAGAGCTCCAGTGACGCAGGCTACGGCGATACATTCGGAAACCTCCTCCCGACTCAATTTACCAAATCCCTCGCTACAAAGAAAGAAACTCTCGAATCAATTACCGTGGACTATTACCGTCGTGGCAGATGTTTCGGCGATGATTACTCTGAAGATTGGATTGGTAGTTTTGCGGATTTTCGTAACCTTCGACATCTGCGTCTACGCGCGACTAATTTCATTGGGGCTGGTGATCGGTTTTATTCTGATGTCAATGGACCGCGTCAGTCTTTGGTCGAATTCTTACCGACGTCTATTGAGACGGTTTGGTTCTCTGTTGGACGGTGGTCGAAGAGATTCGTTGATGAGATTATACTGCGCGAGGTGCTGGAATTGCTCGATGCGAAAGAAAGATTTCCCCATCTTGCGACTATCAATATTGAAGGGGAGAAGTGGGCACAGAAGGAGTTGAAGGATGAATTGAGGAAAGACGTTACGCCCTTGAAGGAGATCTATCCCGATTATCTCGGACTATTGTTAGAGGAGAAAGTTACGCCGTGGGAGCCGCTGAGGATGCGGTGTTTGGAGGTTGGTGTTCAATTCCATCTGAGAGATTTGAAGATTGAGCGTTTGTTGGAGGACTTTGATGATTCTTTTATGTTCTTTACGGATTATTACTATGAGCAGGATTCTGAGAATGCTCATGCAGTCCAGGAAGAGGAAGAACAGGATGCGGATGATAATGGGGATGAAGTCGAACCAGATGGTCACAGCGAAGCGGGTGTTGCAGCCACGGCGTGAAAGCTACAGGGACTACATCATGCCTTGATATCCGCACGAGGTGGACTACAAATAGTTATAGCATGGGAAAGAAATACTCAGATCATAAGAAAAGGGCCTGTAGCCATTAGGTAATATTATTGAAATGTACCTGTCACACCACACCTCTCTACATGGTACACGAAATCAGACAACTTTCTTCGAACAGCCTCCAGCTCCCCCGTAGGCAACTTGAACCTACTGATGCTGCTTAGTGGAAGCAGGCTTCTCAGCCTTAACCATGGTCCCATCAGCCTTCTTCTGAGTAGACATCTTAACACCATTCTGCATAGCCTTAACATGAGTAAATCCATCCGTATCCTCACCAAGACTCCAAGCCATAACACCACCCAGCTTCTTAGCCTCAACAATATCCTTGAACTTGCGAGTAATAAGCTCAGGCGTATCCCAAGTCCAGAAGATATTCTCCTCCTTATCCCAGAAATACTGACCACCCTTCTTCTCATCAGTCTTGCCATCCTTCTGCGCACGCTTCCACGATTCAAGAACATTACTGGGTACGCCCTCTTGGGTCTTGGTGAATGTAACAGCGCCAGACTTGCCAGTATCAGTGCCGTCTGCGTTCTCAAGCTTCACAGTAGCGCAGCCGAGAGGGTTCTCGTCGCAGTCTGAGTTGGGGTCTGTCTCGAACCATTTGGCGTAGTATGCGAAACCAAGGTTAAGTTGTTCGGGCTTTGCGCCGATGTCTAGGTATGCGTTCACAGTCTCCAGGGATCCGGCGACGTCGCTGGCGTGGAAAGTAACGTTGTCGCGGCGGTTCATCAGGTCGTAGCTCATCACGTTGACGATGTCGACGGTCTTGAAGATCTTGGGACCTTGTTCCTTGGTGAAGGCGATCATGTCTTGCAGGCGGCCGGGTACGGCGATAGACAGAGTCTTGTTACCGATTGCCTCGCGGATAGCGGCGAGGAATAGGGGGTAGGTCTCGATCTCGTCGACCTTGTCCTTGTTTGGGGTTGTCTTGTAGTCGTCACCGTTACCGCCGGGGTATTCCCAGTCGATGTCTGGGTGTAATTTTAGCTGAATTGTCTCTTCAAAAAGTGAATGTCAAACTTTATGCATAACTTACCGACTCCGTCGAATTTGTTAGCATCCAGCCAAGCAGCGACGTTTTTCGCGTATTGCTTGCGAGAAGCTTCGGTCTTAGCACCGGCGGAGAAACCGGACGAGTCTCCCCAGCCACCAATGGCCATCATGAGTTTGGTGTCAGGGCTGAAGCGAGCACGCATGGTGTCGACGGACTCAAATGGGGCGAAAGATGGCGTCGAGTCCGAGTTGAACAGGGTTGTCTTTGCGAATGCCATCACGGCATAGTCGATGTCCTCAGTCTGACCCTTGCCAGGAAGATCGGTCTTGTGCCATCTGTAAGGAAGTATTAGTCTTGCTGTTCTTGGACTCGAATGTTATAGTAGATTTGATATCATTCACTTACTGGTCAATGTACATCGTGAAGCGGGTAGCTGTCACGGCTTGAGCGGCCAAAAGGCCGAGAGCAATGTTCTTGAGCATAATTGGAGCGAGTAGCGTGGTTCAGAAAGTGTTTGGGTGAAAGTAAGAGAAGAAGTGAGAGGAGAAGTGAAGGTGAATTTCAAGGAGGCAACCAGTTTAGGTGAACCAAACCAGTCACTAATCAGAACAGCCAAACGCCAACAAGGAACAGAGCTACCAGGAAGAGGGAAGGGCCACGCGCCCAGGCGGGGGATTTCAGTATAAAAAGTATTGATCACAGGGGTAAATCCAGCCTGACAACCTCGAATGCCAACATTGCATCCAGGCATACAATTCAGCTCACTTCGTTTTGACTGACATCACTACCGTTGTGGGATTGGTCCCATTAGAAAAGGTTGCGGGGGCATTTAGTTCCCCCTGCTGGGGAGTGGGTCAATTTTTCAATACAAGTTTAGAAAAAGCATGGGGAAGGGGACATTTGGAGGCTCGATGAGGGCGTTGGGGAGGCGTTGGAATGTCAACCAAGTCGGGTGAATAACATGCACTTTTCTCCCGATATTGCACCCAGGAACGCAATGCTCACTTGAACGTTGCTGCAGGATGTAAGCGTAGCCAGTTTCTAGAATTGAATTCCTAGTGTCGTTTTCTTGCCATATCGTTCGAAGTGTAACACTTCAAGTTGTGGATTAGGTGGTTTTCGATGTATGGACAGCATTCTAACAAGTCCCCGGGGCCTGTGTTGGTGGCCGCATGCCAGATCTACCGAGCATCTGTTTCCCCCTCACGCTCACATTCCTCAGTTTCACGAGATATTCTCCTCTCCCCGGACCTGCTGAGACAGAAATAAACTCTACGAAGCTCGTCAAGACAAGCTTTTCCTGGGTCTTAGATCTCGGAGTTGCCGAAAGCTGAAGCGGGAAGAAGTTTAGTTCAAAGTCTACTGTGCACTACCAGACGCAGACAACGCCATTCGGGAATATAAAGAATGCAGTGATTAAAATATAAATATAAGCATGTCAAAAGATACAGTAATCTAGGGGTATAAGACCAGAACAAAAAAAAAACGCCAGATCTATGTCACAATGGCGAACAAAAACCGTCGAGTGGTAGAAGGAGAGGAGACAATTAATTCCAATGGCGCCGGATGATCGGGCGAGCTGGATCCCAAGGACCAATGACAACATTCTTGTATTTCTGCAGGCTGATGAGCCACCAGCTGCAGCCGCCCATGGCAAGTGCTGTGAGGATACCTCCGAGGACAGACCCGATGATAGCGGATGCCCAGCCACCGCTCATAGTCATGCCGACGGCACCACCCGCAATGATCACGAGTGCAAGGGTTAGGCAAACGTGGCCAGTCCATGATTTTTGCCGCAGCTGTCTGCGGAATATAGGGAATAGTCCGAATACTTCCATGGAGAAGAGCATCAGGCTAAACACGTGGGTGGTGGATGGGAGGCGGGATGCCAGTACTGTAGATGCCATGACGGCTGCGTTTGTAGATAATGAGGCTGGGAACTTCGTGGCGCCGGCGCCTTCGCCGCTCCCGTAGTCGAAGGAGAATATATTCATGATTAGAAGCCAACAGCTCATGGCCCATATAGAATCGCTGGCGGTGGATTTGGTGAGGGACTTGAGGATAGGGCTTAGGCCCAGCAGGGAGAAGTAGATTAAAAATGCGGATTTGACGGTCGACAGTCGTTGGCGGTTGCGAGATGAGAATAATGAAGCGCGATCGATATCTTGGTCCTCTGTCTCGGCAGCGTTGGCGTTGGACGCAGAGTCAAGACCAGCTAGCGCTGTAGGGTCAATCACTCCACCCGTACTGCCATTCTGTCCAGGGCTTTGGTTCGGCAGGTGGTCCTTTGACGAGTTCGCAGCCATCGTCAATCCGAGTCCGTGGATAGGATTGCCCTTGGTGCCATTGGCCAGGGCATGGCCAGGGGAAGAGTTGGCAGCACTGGTCACCGAGCTCGAACTAGACCCATCATCACCACCAAATCCGGCAGTGGTATTCGACAGCTCAGTCTGCTCTTTCCATATCCAATTGTCCCATAGAATCCATCCCACTGCCGTACCAACACTGCCCCAGCAGACCACCGAGACAGGGCTTACCCGATCCTGAACAATGTCCACGAAGCAGCAAACGAATATAACCACCGAGCAGACGTGTTGGACTATAACAGTCGAGTCTGAAACAAGCGGCCAGAAGTCATAAGGCCGCACTCGAGGGTTTCGCTGGAGATGATCCAGAAATGTCTCAGTATCGGTATAGTTATCGGGATCTGTCATCAGTCAGCAACTCAATTATCACGCAGCCCCCGGATTTCCCAGACTAGAGCACAAGGCCGATGCCACATACAAGACTGCTTCACCCAAAGTAACTTCTTCCACGCTCCTTTCCTCCTCCGCCGTCCACCACCAGCACCCAATTTCCGTACATCCTTCCGATTAGGGTCCGCGCCAAGCACCCCCCGCGACGGGTGCAGGGTAGCCTCGCCGTTCAACGAGCGAAGGGGATCATCGTAGTTAGCGGGCGCGGAACGAGCACGCGACAGCGAGGGCGCAAAGTATGCGTCCTCGGGAGCCAGGCGGTCCGGGTCTGGCACGCGCTCTTCGGGGGTTCTGGAATTGGAATTGGGGCTTCGGTTGGGGTGCGTATCGACGGGGATTGGTGGGGGAATTGGGGAGAGCGATGAGGGTGGCGGAGTCATCGAGCTGGGGTGACTAGCATAGACGCATGGCTTGAAAGCGAAAGAGCGTCTTTTTTCCCAAGTTTTTTCTTCTCAATGGTGAAATTGGAGGAGAGAGGCAGATTCTTTCTTTTCTTTCTTTGCGTGGTGGTCTTTTCGCGCTGCAAGACGCGCAATCCCACGTGTCCGGGGAGGGTCATGTGATTGGGGATTTCCCCTTTCGGAATCATTTTATACTTCAGATATTTACATTAACATCAACTACACAAATTACTATCAATTGGGTGGACTGCCGGATATCTTTGTCACAGATCTTGGTGAGAGTACTCAAATGCAGTTTACTTGAAGAACTGAGCGTGGAAAGGCCAGAGAGATGTTAAAAATGGAGCTAAATTTCACTTTCAATTTACGACGCAGTGTAAAAAACAACTTTTGGAAATCGAACCCTTAACCTAGGTAGGAGGCTCACATAAGGCCGTGCATGAGAAAGGTAAGCAAGAGCGACTCCTCCGAGTCCACGGGTTAAGACTTCAAATTCAGCTTGAATCATCTCCAGGTCTTCTGCCACCTCCCTCACGCCTTGCCCCTCCAGGCTTCGCAACAATTTCAACGCGCTTCTTCTCAGAAATAGAAAGCTTCAACACATCATTACACAAAATTTCGAACTCATCAGGGTGGTTCTCTCCGATGAATCTTTTCGCCTCCATGTCCTTTGACGCCAGCGCTTTCGGCTCGATCCCCGAAATCTCACAGAGAAGCGAGAATGATTTGCTGGAGCTCTTTACCCCATAGAACTCACGTGCTCTTTTGAAAAGCGATTTGATATCACAACCATCAAGACTGAAGATCCGTGAACTGGCATTTGATCCAGAGACCAATTTGACGCGGGCAGGGTTGAGAAGTTTTTCTGGCTCGCTATCATCCGAGTCTTCTTCCCTTTTAGTACGGGTGTAGGTCCGCTTCGGCTTGCGAGTCTTTCGCGGTGGGCTCCGCGACCTCGAACGCCTCTCGTCATCACTGACGCTGGAAGAGGGCTCATCTTTGACTTTTTTACTATCTTTGGATTTTCCTTTTTTGGATTTTCCTTTGGTAGTAGAAGAAGATCGTTTCCGTTTCTTCTGCTTGCTCATCCATCCTTTGGCTCGTTCCTTCAGTTGCTTTTGAACTGTGTGAACGTTCGCCTTCAACAACTTAAACAAGTACTCGTCGAATTGAACGGTGCTTTTCGGAGCATCCTCAGCACGATACATTCTCACCGCAAATGCGTCCTCTTGGAATTGCTGGTCCTTGGTGTTCCATTCAAACCCCCAGCTCAAAGTTCCTGGGGGCACACGGATGCTTTGAGAGAAGAACGCGGGTACTCCAGTCTTGTCAGTCAAGTGAAGAATTATCAGATCATACTTGGTCTCATTCTTTCCAGTGTGAGATTTTGCATGGCAGAGGACTGATGCATGGAAGATTGACCGCTCTAGTTCATTTCCTTCTCTGTCAAAACAAGTCTGGCGGTCATAGACAGGTCTATTGATTTTCATATCGCTAGCGAAGGGAGGATTCTTTGCGATAGCCTTCCTGATGTGCCATTCTCTTATTACACGTACGACGTCGCCATCGTCAGGGAGGGAGTTCGGATCGCCCTCTTTGTATGTCAGGGTCAATGTCATCGCTTCGTTGATTTCGATCACCCGAGGCTTGAAGGCTCGCTTCATTACTTTCCCAATACTTGGAGACTTGTCTTTGGTCTTGGGATTGTCGTCATCGGAGCTTGAATCATCATCCGACTCTTGGATCTTCTCGCGGCTTTGTGAAGAATCACTTTTCGAAGAACTTGTACTTTGATTTTCGGAAAGCTGAGGCTGTGAATCTTCTTTCTGATTTCCCTCTCCGTTTTCCTCTCCCTCGTCGTCTTTCTCCGACTCCCACTCTTCTTCTTGTCCTTCTACCTCTCCATCATCGGCATTATCTTTGTCTTTTTCTCCAACTTTATCCGCAGCGTCAACATCAGGCTCGACTGGGGCTTCCCCCAAGCTAGCATTTTGCGGCTCTTTATCAGAGGAGTCCGTGGTTTTAGTCGTTGTCTGATCCGGTGGAGCACTACTACCCTCTTCGCTATCTTTGCGTGCTTTTGCTTTTAAGAAATACCGTGAGCTTTCAAGGAGCTTCTACCATTTAGTAGTACTAGCTTGGTAGTACTAGTACGAACTCACTTTTAGCACCTGTGGCGGTACGTTTCTTAATTGTACTTGCAGCTGGTTTATCGGTAGAGGGTTTATCGGCAGACATTTTCAAGTCTTCGGTGTTTTCTTCAAGTTTCCAATCTTGAATGGGTCGGGGATGGAGCTTGACTAGAAATTTCGGATGCGGTGAGTATGAGAATAGGGCTAGGTGGATAGAACTTGAATGATGACGGGAAGAGGAAGAGGAAGAATGAGACATCTTGCAGCTTCAATGTTTTCTTAAATGCCCTTGTTTGCGGACTACTCTAGCAGTGCTTTTCAGCGTGGTATACCGGGAATTTCCTGAAGAACAAAGACATTGTTGGGAAGTTACATCACTCGTTCTATGTGAGTTCTAGGTAGTATTCTCGAAATTGTTTGCTTTTGGCTATCTCGCCTGGTGAGCTCAGCCAGCGTTGGAGTAACAAATGTGGGCATTGCACAAACAACATGAATCTTAAGACATGACCCGACCCACCTGTCACTAGCAGTGGGCAGCAAAACGCTCTTCCTATCATACACCCAGAATCTGTTTAATACAGTCCAAGTCATGATTTCTATGACTAATTCACTTAAAAGTAAGTCCATGCCGCCAACAGATACACGGGTATATGGTTTATTTTTGATAAGAAACAGATAGAACAATGTCTCCCGAAAAGAAGGGGGAAAATTTCGAAATGCAATGCAAAGTTGGTTCCACGTAGGGTCACGCCGGACCACGAGAGAGAGAGAGTCTATTAGAGGGCGAATAAGCACACGGAGGTTAAGAAGCCTCAGGGCCACGCCAAGTGTGGTGTGATTTGTGATTTGTAATGAATTGATACATTCAAAACGGGAAGAAGGGGTTGGGGGATTGGGTAGGGGGTATCGAGTTAAGAAGAGCTGGAGGCGCCATTCTGCTGGTTCGTTTGGACGAGGTTCCGGACCGCCTGCGGTGCTACCACCTCATCGAGACTATTCCTTCGCCCCCAGTTTTGCGGCTGGCGGCGGATGAAGGCTCCGACGGCACCGAGGTAGCCTTCGTGGCGGAGGAAGTAGGCTTGTTTCTCGCCCTTGGACCAGAAGCGGATGGCGTAGGAGAGTGTGTTCATTGTTTGGCGGTGGCCGCGGATGAATGAGCCGCCGAAGTAGATGTGCTTAACCTCGTGCTTTTCTGATTGTAGGTAGGCGATTTGGCCGATGTTGTTACTAGGCAAGTTAGCAGGGGTTATAAGGTATGAGAGTTGTAGTGGTGGTGGGTGATATGTACCTAATAGCGTAGAGAAGGCTCCGGCTCATGTCTTCGTGTTGGAAATTGACATTTCCATTGCCATTTGCTTGTTCGGAATCATCGTGGTATAAGCCCTCGCCATCCTCGGCGCCTCTCTCGGCGGCATTTTTCAAACGGAAAACCTTCCCAAACGTGCTGGCTATAGCTGTGCTCTTCAGTCCGATTTTACTATAATCCATGCCGTAGATGTCCCCGACTAGCATATCAACGCCACTATTATCCCCGCGATCCGCCATGGCCAGCATGTCGTCAAAGGTTCTGGCACCGGTAAGGAGGGACATGATTCCCCAAAAAGTGCCTCCTCCGAGATGCGTGCCGCCAACACGCTGGAATTTATTAGGGCCAGAGACCTTGATCATGGAAACCCCGGATCCGATATTAACGAGGAGGTAAGGGTACACGTTGGGTCGGGCCTCGGCAAATTGCATGGGCTCTGTGTCGGTGTCGTTGTAGGTGAATACTTCGTTGGGGATTTCGGTGATAAAGAAGTCGAGGCCTTGAACATTATAATTAGTGACTGTCCTCTGCAGTCCACCGTGAGGTAGTGGACTCTGGGTGTTTCGCAGGGCTTACCGATAATCAGACACTCCATCTCCTCCTCCCGCAGAATATTGACGTCCAGCGCCTCTTTCAACTTATCATAGAATTTGAACGCTCCCCCGCCAGTTGCAACAACGCATAATTCATCCTTGTGAGATCCATTGTTCTTTTCATGTTCTTCCTTCAATTGGCGAATAAAGTTGATACATATATCGATCCGATGTGTCTCGAAGTTGATGAAGTTCAAGCGACCGCCGTTATCCGCAGCGTCAATTTCACGGGTGAAATAAACCAGTTTAGCTAGGGATCCTCCGATCTAAAGGTAGCATACTGTCAGTGTCAATTGTCTCCATAGTCTCCTTATTGGAGGAGTGGGAGGCCTCTTTTTCTCAGGGATCCCCTTGACAGATAATTTTATCCGCAGATTGCGGGGTGACGGTCGCAGTGCGGGGCACGAGCGTGACCAGCACGAGACGACGAGATAAATTCCCATTTGACATAAGAGACGGATTGGAATAAGAGAATATGACCACTCACATCAACAGCGACATGGCTGACGACTCCGGTATGGTGCGGAAGGCGGATATCTTTGTTCTCATAATGCACACCCTCGGCCTCCACGGGGCTACGGGAGCGGAGCTCATCGTCGACGATAAAGGCGCCCTTGACATTAATTTTGACGGTTCCGGGATTGGTGATGGCCTCTTCTAGACGTGCTGGTCGCTTCCGACGACCATCAGAGTCGCGATCGGGAGCCATGATGGTATTGCGAACTTCTTCAAGAAGGAGGTGTAGGGAGAGACTCAGTCATGGAGCAGTTGAAGCTCAGAGCCCGTGCCCAGGCTTACGGCGTATATTTCCTTCTACCCGGTGAGTGGTGAGTGGGTGGTTGAGTGGACCCCGAGGACCGCAACATCCGAGGTGACCTCGGCGAAATATAGGGGTCCCTCAGTGAGATGGGAAAGGGATAGATTAGATATAGAATAGTGGGTCTTGTCACAGTCTAGGTTGTATGGACGAAAGTATTCAAAAGTACTGGAATTTGGCAATTGACAAGTTCTGTATAAGTTGAGTCGATGTACCTTTAGAGTAAAGCGAAGTCAAGTTGAACTTGAAAGGATCTTTGATCTGCGGGAGATGGGACACGCTAACCGCTTTGGGATGTGTCAGAGCATCTGTACTCTACGATAGGGTTAGTACTTGGGTACTGATGTGAAGCATTAGAAATGAATATCAAAGTGGTATACTAGTATTTCTGAATAGATATCACAGTTTTACTCTTAGGTGTAGAACATACCATACCTGGTCTACTTTAGCCTCATACCCTCAAGTTGGACTATACAACATCTCCCACTGGCATATCACTACTCACTACAAGTTGTACTAGAGATGATGAGTGGCATTAAGCAATGGCCCTGAAGCTAGGGTACTGAGTACTCTGTAATTGATACCATAATAACAGTATTCTCTGTCTGTTTCTGCTGTAAATAATACAGCACGTGCTTGTTCCAAACAGTAGGGTAGGCTCCTGAATGCAGTAACTACGATGAGGGTGTTTGTGTTGACTGGCACCTTCTTCATTTACTTACGTGTTTACTTGTTTGCCTTCCTCTTTTGCCTTTTCCCTTTTCCCTTTTCACTTCTCTCTTCTTCCTTCTTCCTTCTCACTCTTCCTCTCCAACTCTTTTCCTTTCGATCTCTGGTCTGCTTCCAGCTTCTTGACTCTCGGGGTCGGTCTTTCTTTCTTTTCATCATTCAAACTCTGGCTCTCACGGTCATTCACTCTATCCACATCTGAAGTCGTGATATGACCTTCAATATGGAGTCCTACAATGACGTTAATCATGCCTTGGATGAGGTCTCCAACGCCTCTATCCCAGCGAGTCATCAGGATCCGGGTGCTGATCCCAATACTGATGCCACCAACAAACCTCCTGCTGGATCAGAGCAACGTAATGAGGAGGTTCGCAAGCAGGGCTGGACTGAGCGAGTTGCTATCAAATATGAAGAGATTACTCAGGCTGATTATGAATGGGCTGGAGGCGCCAGTCGATATGAATGGGACGGCGAGGAGGGTGATGTTGGCCCTCGCAACGAAGAGCTTGAACAGCAGCTGTTCCACAGCCATCTTCTACCACGCGCGGGTCACCGCATTGAGGAGCAAGTGCCATCTTCATTTTACTTCACTTCATTTCATTGTGACCTCAATCTAACCGGGACTTATTTACAGATACAAAAAGATTCAGGTTCTCTTCGAGAGCGAGGAACGCATCAAACCTGTTGCTTCTGTAAGAGGGCTGGATTCCAATCGAACCATGATTTTAACCCTGCTAACTGTATCTAGTGGGAGGCTGCAAAGCTTCATCCAATTGTGATTGAGAATGTGCAGCGCTGTCTTTACCAGCATCCTACTCCAATTCAATGCTACGTGATTCCCTCTGTTCTCAGTGGGAAGGATGTCATCGGAATTGCCCAAACTGGTAAGCACAACAACAACCTGCAACTCTCCAAATTTCATGGCTGACATTTCAAGGATCTGGTAAAACCGGCGCCTTTCTCATTCCCATCATCTCACAGCTGATGGGAAAGGCCAAGAAGCTTGCAGCCCCACGACCAAATGTCACCGATCCCGCATTTGACCTCAAAACTGATGGAGTGCGTGCGGAGCCTCTGGTTCTGATTGTGTGCCCAACTCGTGAGTTGGCGACTCAGATCTTCGATGAGGCACGCCGTATGTGCTATCGCTCCATGCTACGTCCATGTGTTGTCTATGGAGGTGCTCCAAGCAGATATCAACGTGACGAGCTCCGAAAGGGCTGCGATATCTTGATCGGCACAGCTGGTCGAGTCACCGACTTCATGAGCCAGCCAAACGTCCTTTCTCTTCGACGTGTCCGGTAAGTATCCAATGTCTCGCACACCTTCTGAAATGAAAGACTAACAAACTTACAGATTCACCGTGATTGATGAAGCAGACGAGATGCTGCAGGCCGACTGGGAAGAAGAATTCAAAAAGATCATGTCCGGTGGCGGTTAGTGACTTTTCCTTTTTTTTTTTCAAACCTATTTTAGAGATAGCCGCTGACTTTGAGCAGATGTCAATGAAGATGAAGACCATCGCTACCTGATGTTTTCGGCTACTTTCAACAAGGATTGCCGAAAGTTGGCACGAGAGTACCTGGCAACTGATCATATTCGCATTCGAGTTGGTCGTCCTGGTAGCTCGCATCTTGCCGTATCTCAAGTGGTAAGTATCTCTCAACATATCCACAATTCTTTTTATTCGTGCTCCTCTTGACAAACTTCATCCAGGTCCACTATGTTGAGGATAAATCAAAGAAGCGGGCCGTCTTTGACCTGCTCCTGAGCATGGTCCCCATCCGTACCTTGATTTTTGCAAACAGCAAGAGTACCGTTGACTACCTGGATGATTATCTTTACAACTCTGGGCTGCCCACAACCTCGATCCATTCGGATCGAACCCAGCGTGAGCGTGAGGATGCCATGTAAGTACTTCATCATATGTTTTGGCTCTTCATTTCTGACCCCCTGAATAGCCGCTCCTTCAAGATGGCAGAATGCCCCATTCTAATCGCTACCGGTGTTACTGCTCGTGGTCTGGATATCGCCAACGTGATGCATGTCATCAACTACGACCTGCCTAGTACCGCACACGGTGGCATCACCGAGTATGTCCATCGTATTGGTAAGTTCTCACAACCACACCTCCTTTACTACCTTTATAACCAGAAATTGATGCCAATAACGCATAGGTCGAACTGCCCGTATCGGAAATGAGGGTATTGCGACTTCGTTCTACAATGAGCGCAACGACGATCTTGCTCCAGACCTCGTGAAGATTCTCATGGAGTGCAAGCAGCCCATCCCCGATTTTCTTCAAGACTTCAGTCCCTCTGAGGGCAAACTTGACTTTGACGATGATGAGACTGAGCCTGAGGATAACAATGAAGACGAGGATGCCGCGAACGAGGACAAGCCCGATGGAAGTGTTGGTTCGTCTGGTGCCAACAATGTCGGACATTCCGCTTGGGCGGCACCAATCGAGCCGGAGGAGGCCGACCCAGACGTGAACTGGTAGATCATCCTCTGTACATCAAAGGGTGGATGGTATTGTCTCGCACTGGTGAGATGATGATCGGTATGGGGATGGAGTTTGTGGTGCTTTAGGATTCGGGTATCGAGAACATCTGATCTCGATATTCTATCCTTTTTCCAAGTTCTACTTTTCCTTATTTTTATCTTTTTTTCGACTCTGAAGCCTTGACTTTTTTTTTTTTTTTTTTACTCATTTTTTATCTATCCCGCGGGGAGATAATAGGGCATGGGAAGGAATTGCGGGCAATATTCTGAATCATTTTCTTTCCTTGTGCACCCTTACTTTCAACAAGATCCCAGCGGTGGATGGATCGACGGAAAAGGCTTGTCATGTTTCCGGCCACGGTGGAGTTGCGCTTCTTACTTCACCTAGGGTCGATGGGAATAGGAAATCGTGGTGAAGCGACAAAATAGGTCAACGTCATGTGCCAGTCACTCTGGCGATCTTGATTCAGGACCCAACAAAATGAAAGACAACAAGGGAGTGCTTGGGGGATTGACTTGGGATTGCTAGCTGGACCTTTCTTATTTCTCTGCATCTACCTGCATAAGTGATTCAATCTGACTTTAGCTAAGTGACTATCGATGTCTTGATTCCAGTGTAATTCCACTACGTAACTAGTTATAGTTATGTGCCTACTGCGTATGGCACTACATCCGTAATCGATGGACTAAGATTCATCGTAATTCAAGTTCAAGCTCCTACTAGTAATGCTGATACTGTACCCTAAGGTACTCTACTGTATTTGTGCTTATCAAAGCAAGCCAATGGTTGAGGTTATCCACGCCTTCCTCAAGTCCACGCTCTTCCCTTTCCCTTGAGTTGACTCAACTTGCCCTCCATGAAACTCCAAGCAGCAACTCCCGCTAGTCCTCAACTTACTCTTCATCCTTCTTTCAATTTCGACTTATAAATCTCTACTGCAGCATCATGAGGTTCTTTTGTTGCGCCACTCCGTCTGCTGCTACAGCCATTCTTCTGTTTTTACCCCGAGCCCTATGTTATCACATCCACCAGCCATTCTATCCTCAACACTGGCTTGAAATACGTGATCCGGAGCAGAATTCAACAAGAGAAGCGCCATCTCCATCACTCATCATTGATACATTCCAGGATTCTTTGCACAATGACTTGGGTTTCTGGCATGGCGCAGGTGAAAACTTGACTGTCCACTACGAGCCTGGCTTCATGAGCCTCTTCCCCGTGGATCCCGACCAGAATTTCCATACTCAATTCGACCCTCATGGCTGTTACAGTATCCTTCCATGGCATGATCAGTTTCTACATGTTGTTTTTGAAGGCACAGATCAGTTCACCGTCTCCTTGAACGAGCACAACGCCGAGTGTTCTCCATCACGAGCTCCTTTCCCAGGTGTACCCGACAGCGTCCAAGCATCTCGTTATGTGATGAGAACTCGGTTAGATCAGTCCGATGAAGGTGATTCCATCAAGAATTCCTCTCAAGCTGGCTCAAACAATCATGGTTTTGAACGGCCGGACTCTTCACGGGACTCATGTGGCGACGAAGAGGATGATGACCAAGGTCCAGCATCCCCTGCGAAAACCGAACTTTTTATCCCGTTATCCCATTTCCGCATAGACCATAGCAGAGTCGTTTCTGTCTCATTTACCGGATTCTATACCAACGAGTCGGTCACACTGCGCCGTGTCGAGATTGTACCTTCCGTTCCACCACCCTCCTTGGAGAATAACTACTTCGAGGTTCCAAGGAAACTACCCAGTGGCCAGCTCGTTCTTCGCTGCAGTGTACCCAATTCTTTTGCCTTTGGCATTGATGATGGGCAGCCACGGTTTGCTCGGGAAGTCATGAGAATTCTTGATGAGGAAGGTGTTCGAGTTACATTTTTTGTTGTCGGGGCAGGACTCCGAGATCCGACTACAAACTTCACACGTTTCTACCGGGAGATGATGGAGAAGGGCCACCAGGTGGCTCTGCATTCTAATACCCACCCGAAGTAAGTCTGCCATAGTTCATCCACCATTCAGAGTGCGAATGCTAACAAGTCTAACCCCACTTAGGATGGAAGCCTTGCCAACCATTAAGATGATTGACAATGAGATCTTGCAGACTATCCGAATCTTCAAAGATCGACTGGATCTAAAATGTAAGCCAATTCTCAGACCCAGATCGCAGGACACCCCTTTCTAACCTCACACAGCTCGATACTTCAGACCACCGTTTGGAACAGTCGGTGCTCGCATGCGTCAGCAGCTAGCAAAGCGCATCGACAACCCATTCATTGTTAATTGGAGTGTGGATGTGGAGGATTGGCTGTGGGCCAACACCTCCACTCCAGAAAAACAACTTGATGCATTCTACCGCAGTGTAGCCCGAGGAGGCAACCTTGCTGTAATGCACTTTCTCAACCCCTCAACTGTCCGGTATCTGCGGCATTTCATTCGCCATGTCAAGGCGGCAGGTTTCAACATCATGCGCATCGACCAGTGTCTGGGTGACCCGTTTAGCCCGGCGCTATGATAGCAGGGTATGCATAACTAGGAAGTGGAGTTGGAGCCTGAGTTGGAAAAGGGAGAGAGGCGGGTATATCGTTATTGCATCATGAATTCCCTCGTTTGAGTCCCCTATTAGCCTCTTGAAGCTTACCAACCTGTCCTTTTGTAGGTAAAAATAGACCATGCCAGTCTACTGTTCAACCTTTCTTGCTAGTACGTACTAGTAAGATGGATCTCTCGGGGGAAAAGTTAATTTGGTTGCCTCGCACATCAAGTTCTGTAGACTTTCATCTTTCTTCTGTGTGACTCCGGCCTGAACGGATAATTCCTTAATGCACACAGGCCATGCACAAATCACCCCAATGCCGACTTTCCCATATCCCCTCACGACCCTCTTTACTCCACAAGTGTCATGGATCAATACCTACACTATAACTGGCTCCAAGAATAACGAGTGGAGTATCCGATCGTCGCAGTGCATTTTAGCCTGTAACACTAAGTCGAATCGTACGGCTTGTGCATTTACATTCGTCAACAATCTTCCAAGCCGCGCCACGCATACATCGCACCCCCAACTTGAATCACACAGGGCAAAAAAAAGCCCAGATCCCATCCCAAATCAGGAATCCTGTCTCGACTATCGTCATGGTCATGTTTGACCGGGACTCGGGTGATCTGTTACGGGACTCGGAAGTGCACCTCAAGATCGTTATTAACTTACTAGGATCTGGAACTATGTCCTTTCTTATTGGGGCGGAGAATTATTAGCCATTCTCGGATGCCCTACCGGGGGAGTCACAGTCCAACTTTTGCCCCAGGGTGCGACTCGAATAGTACTACTCCACGGCTGTTATTGTTGGACGGTATCCAGTTTAAAGTTGTTGGTTTAGCGTCTGACAGGTTCTGCAGATGGTCATCATTATGTTTTGATTCACACGCTTGTGGCTGAACTAGTCTCGTTTATTCCAGGTATGCCGTGCAGAAGATGTGGAGGTCTGAGGGTCTGTGGTTGAATGTTTCAACTGTGCACTGTGCAGCCTTTTGTTGTATTGTCGTTTTAATGCTGAGCACAACTTGGACGTCAGGATGAGGGGGTAGTAGGAATGATACTAGTATGAGAGGTTTTGTAGAAGTACTCGTACATAGTATGCTTGATCGAGTATTTAAGTAGTAGGCCCCGCGCTGAGATGATCATTCAAGTTCTGATGAAGGTTTCTTCTGTACTACTATAGTCTAGTGTGGAAGGCATCGATCTCCTACTAATTCCCCGACTCCGACTCACTTGAAACTTTCCAAGATTCATTTGAATCATGGCGGTGATTCATCGATTTTCTGTCTTCAATGAACAGAGCCCATTTGGAGGTATCTCTACGTGGGCTCTATTCGGCTTGGGACTTGCTCTGGTACGTTCATACATGAAGTTATCCCGTCCCAATCTACTACTTTCCCATCACATGGCATATCACACTTCACATCATACTAGTACGCTATTTCACTCTAACCACAAAACCACTCAACAGATACCATGTTACTTCATCACCCACATAATCTACAACATCTACCTCCACCCTCTATCAAAATACCCTGGCCCCAAATCAATGGCCGCAACCCGAATCCCCTACATGCGGAGCACACTAAGCGGCCAAAAATTCCTAAGCCTAAAACACCTCCACGACCAATACGGCGATATCGTCCGAATAGCCCCAAACGAACTATCCTCCATCGACAGCTCAGCGTGGAAATCAATCTACGGCACCAGACCCGGCCACAGCTCGAAGCAAAAGGATTTACGCTTTTACCCGCCAACAGGGACCGGTTCACCAAGTATCATTCAATCCAATGACGCTGATCACTCGCGTTACCGGCGTCTACTTTCACACGCGTTCTCGGATAGTTCGTTACGGGGTCAAGAGCCTATTATTAAGGGGTACATTGATATCCTCATGCAACGGTTACGCGAAAACTCAACAAAGGGCCCGAACCAACCTCCGCTGAATTTAGTCGCTTGGTATAATTTCACAACCTTCGATATAATCGGTGACCTAGCGCTTGGCGAATCATTCGATTGTTTGAAAAATTCAGCGTACCATGAATGGATCAAGATTATCTTCGCAAGTATCAAGTTCGGCGCCTACTCGAATGTAGCGTCGCGTCTGCCTGGTTCACAATACCTAGCAAAACTAATAACGCCAGCCCGAGTCTTCGATCAAAAAGAAAGACACCATAGAATGACTCGGGAAAAAGTTGAACGACGTCTCGAACGCTCGAATGATCGGCCCGACTTTTTTGCGAATATTCTTAAGTTTGATGGGACGGAGAAGGGGTTTAGTGTTGATGAGATGGTTGCGAATGGGAGTACGTTGATTGTTGCTGGTTCCGAGACGACGGCGACGTTGTTATCGGGCGTTACGTACCTGTTGTTGAAGAATCCGCGGGTTTTGGAGAAACTGCAGGGTGAGATTCGGGGGGCTTTTAGCAAGGAAGAGGATATTTGCTTTGAGTCTTGTAATAAGCTTGAGTATTGTCTTGCTGTTTTGACGGAGGCTTTGAGGATGTATCCGCCTGTTGCGGATGGGTTGCCGAGGATTGTGGATAAACAGGGGGATTTTGTTGGGGATCATTGGGTTCCTGGGGGTGTAAGTATCACTGCCTACCTAACGGTGCTATCACCTGGACATTCAACTTGTGCAAGGATTGGATTGGTTGCAATGTGTCGATGTGCTAACTCTTGTGGGGATGGTTAGACTATTGTTTCGGTTCCGCAATACGCGGCTTCGCGTTCGAGTAGGAACTTCACTGATCCTGAGGAATTTGTTCCGGAGCGCCATTTGGATGATCCTCGCTATGCGAATGATCGCAGGATGGCCATGCAGCCGTTCAGCTTTGGACCTCGAAATTGTATTGGGCGGAAGTGAGTCTACGCCGTTGGTGTTTCTGATATCCGATCCTTGCTAACTTGGAACTTTTTAGCCTTGCGTATGTTGAAATGCGGATTATCCTCGCTCGCATGATTTTCAACTTCGATATGGAGCTGGATCCTAGGAGTGATGGTTGGATGAACCAGAATGCGTATATCCTGTGGAATAAGCCTGATTTGCTGGTGAAGCTTACTCCCCGATCATGAAGGATGAAGCTTCAACTTCACTGGTTCAGCAACGAAGCATAACTACCACCGAGCAACACCAAGTTCATTTCAACTTCTGCTTACAGCTCGAACACTTTTGGATCTAAATTACCATGTGGAAAACGGTGCATGAGCATATTTTTCTTCTATCATAAGCCCAATGGGTCTGTTTTAAAGTTGTCTAGTCCAATGTCAATGCCAATGTGAATGTCAAGCATGATATCTTCCGCCAACGCCCAAGATGAAGAAAGGGAGAAAAAAGGGGGGAGGGCACACTTTTAATTGGCCCGGGGATCGCAAGCACCAGCAAAAGTGTAATAAAATAAATCAAATCATACAATGGGGGAGAAAAAAAGGTGTACTGGTGCCCGCCACGCATGTAATGTATCCCCGATGTTTTAAAGCCAGACAAGTGGAACAGGGTGAGAACGCAGCAATCATGACAGAATTTCATAAATAATAGCAGGTATTGGCACAACACGATACAGCTTAGCTCAGCTAATACAGCTCAGCTCAGCCAGCTCAAGCTAGGCTGATTTAAGTGACGTTGCCGAATTCGGGGGCGCGACAGATGCCTTGCTTGTCCATTAATTCGCGGATGCGGGTGGTAAGGAATCCCGATGTTGAGTCGCCGGTTGGTGAGGCGTGGCCTAGACGTGGTCGGCTGCTGATGTAGCATGCTCCGCCGCGCCAGGCGTATTGCATGCAGGTCTTTTCGATCTCGCAAACCTCGCGACAATCTTCAAATGTTTTGGCGTAGGGCTGGTCCTCGTCGGAGAGGTTGTCCCAGCTAGATCTTGTTGACAGAGAGGCGATGTCTGGGTAGATATATTCGCGGAAGACGTCACTATGGAGGAGAAGGCGTTTATTTTTCTATAACAGGGAAGAAGAATTAGTAAAGTGTCATCAAATAATATCGCGCTGCGGTCAAAGATCAGCTTTGGTGGGGTCAGCAAGTACTCACATCATGCCAGCGTCTTTGCTCAAAGTTCCAAAGATGCTCAATTTCACGAGAGTTCAAATGATGAAAGGCAACCGAAATAAAACACCAAGGATTTCGGTATAGGTCATTCATGAATTCGTCAAGCTCGCCAACATTAGAGTTCTGCAGAATGGGCCAGGTAAAGCGCAGATTGATGCCTGCATCAGCCAGCACCTTGCCCAACACGCAGTCGCCCGCCCAGTGCATGTCCACGTAGTTATCCAGCTCCGCCCGGCGCACGGAGTATTGATCCGACGCATCCTGAAGCGCCGGGTTGGACACCATGAAACCAGATCCTCCGTGGGCGAAGATAACATCCGCGATCTGTGTCTCAGTTCCCAAATACCACGGCTTCTTGGCGTCGAACTTGGACAGCCAAGTCAACAGCGTTGGCCACGAGATATAGGTGTCAGCTTCCATGAAGATGAACCATTTCGCATCGGGCTTCTGCTTCAGAGCCTGCTGAGCCATCGGGAGGAACTTCCATTTATCCAATTTCCATCCCGGGTTGTTGGGTTTTCCAATGGCGGAGTTGGCTTCGTCGGCGAAATCGTCCTGTTCTAGACCCTTGCGCCCGTACTTGACGATGCGATTGTAGATATTGAAATCTTCCACGCGCTCCTTGACTTCGGGGTCCATGCCGCGCAGGACATCGTGGATCTTTACACCCTCGATCTCCTCTTCGAAATCGGAGTAGATGACGAAGTGGGGGATGCAGCGGAGGGTCGTTTTGAAGTGGATCGGGACCTTCTCTCTGGACTCGGTGACACCAGTTTTCATCACAACCAGCACATCCTCAATGCCTGGTAGGGGCGGACAGAACGGGGCGGGTTCACCGGCATAATTGGGGTTGGCAGTGCCGGGATTCGAGGAGGATGAGGACGAAGAGGAGGATGTTGATGGCGATTTGAGGGAGGAATGGAGGGAGAAGATGTGGTATAGGAAGAAGAGAACCGCGGTGGCGATGAGAGCGGCGTAGCGGCGGCTAAATCGGCGACGAGGGACCATTCTGGGCTTGAAGAGTCACTCGCCGGGCCTGGAGGTCATCGTGAGAGGATAGATCTCCTGCAGGCGGATGAAGAAGAAGTGGGAGATGAATGGATGCAGGGGATCGACAAGGCCGCGTTGCACGGGGGGCTGTGGCGGCTCGCGGCTGGCGGGACGCGTTGCCTGGGAATGTCATCCCAGTTAGTATAGTCACAACATAGGGTTATATTATACTAGTATAGTATGTATTATAGTATAAGCTTATACTAGTTATTCAGTCAGATATAATATAATATGATAGATCTTATACTCTTCTAATTGCCATAATATACCCCCGCAAAGCTATGACAGGCTGTCATGTTGTACTCTGCTGAACAGTACATTCTAGGTTAGTGTCGACTAGTTGGCCCCACGATCGACACACTGCCGTCCACTGGTCCCTGCATTAAACCCCTGATTTATCGGAATGTGACTGTCAATATAGGGACAACAGGGATTCATAGCTATAAAACATCCTTGTTACTAGAATTAAGTATTACCGGTTTTATTCAAGTTACTAGAGTATTGCTTCAACCTCAAAGTCATACTTGCACCAGTGGAGTTCTAGTATCAGAATCAACTTTGCATGCATAACCTTGGAATTGCCGGTTATTGACCATAATGACATCACTCCTGGAACCTTGAAACTTGAAGTAAGCACCTTGTCAGAGCTAAAGTGCACATAGTGCAGTAAATTAGACACTTCCCACCAGTATTTAGTAGTTGTAATACTTCACTTCAGGTTCGAAGAGAACCTTGCATGTCCTAGATTACTACTACACTGTGAGAAGATCAAGGGCGGAGACGAAGCTATGATGGGACTCATGAAAGTTCGTGTAGTACAAATTCAATGACAATTCTTCAACACAACAGCACCAGTATATGGCAAAATGACACTCAAATGTGCACACTGAATCGCAACAGCTTCAAGTTGTAGCATCAAAAACAATCGTGGCCAGCATAAACCTCACAAATTATTATCTCCATCGGAATCTAGCATCACACTTGCCAGCACTCAACTAGAGCGCGAACAATGCAGCAGCCATGGCAACACCACCAAGCGCAAGTCCCTCGGCAGTAGCCATAGGCCCAGCCATATTCGTAGAAGTCTCAGACTTCTTAGTAGTCGTCTTGTCGGCATCACTTCCCGTCGCAGTCGTAGTGGCAGTAGTAGTAGCATCACTATCAGAAGACTTCGTTCCAGTAACAGATGCAGAAGCAGCAGAAACAAGGCTAGAGTAGTCATCGGTCTTGAAAGCGATCTTGGTCTTGCAAGCAGAGCCACCCTTAGTTATCGTCGGCAGTGTAAGCTTGCGAGTGAGGGTACCGGTGCAAAAGGGGTAACAGTCCGATGTAATGTCGTCGTCGACATTGTTGTTGTAGCTGGAGAGTTCGAAGCTGTGCACGCAACAGTAGGGATCGTCGGACTCGACTGAGAGGCTTCCGTAGCAGCATCTTTGGGTGTTTTTGTATTGGATATTTGTCCAATCGCTAGGGCATGCGTTTCCGTTAATGCCACCGCTCTTGTTGAGTTGTTAGTAACTATCGTTTCGAATCAATGAGTACTGGGTATCATTCGGATATGACATACAATGATGTCGGCCGATGCAATGGCACACAGGGCCACGAGGGCTGGAATGGTAATGAGTTGAAGCTTGTGCATTTTGAATAGTTGTAGAAGTGAACTTGAATGATCTGATCGAAATATTCAAGTTATTTGAAGAGGCCAAAGTCGTCTTTATAGTCGAGCGAGCTGTATACCAGGACACAGCACAGACTGTGGCTAATCCCGTCCTGGAAAATGCCAAACCATCACCATGATTTGTTGAGACTAATCGTCCAAGCCTTTGACGCAAAATTTCACAGAGAAGTTCATTCTTGAAAGCCACTTATCCAATCGATAAAGTTGTACAACAACATCCAAGACCAATTTTGACCCACTTTTCGGACAACCAAATGTCATTTCGGGACATCGAATGCGAGATCCCCTGTCTGACAAACCGACAGATTGCTGAAGAAGACGAACACAAAGCTTGGACCCTGCAGATCTCGGATCACGGAGGTTAGGAGCAGGGCCCCCACTCAGGGTATTTGGGCGAACAAGTGCGAGCTGTGGGGAACAGGGCTGAGGCTGAATTCAACAATCTTCAGGATGGCTCCCCAAATCCCGGTTATGTGCCCCGAACCCTTTGTCCATGGATGATATTGGATGTGGAGTTGTTCTCCGTGAAACCTTGCAGAGTGGAGATGGGACTGCAGCTGTCCTATGAAGACTTTGTTCAACACCAATTTCCCTTTTGGGATATTTGGCCCCCAAGCGAGCTGTAAGCTATCAAGGTTACTCGGTCATTGAAGATGCTGAGATGCGGAGCCTGCCAGTAGGTTATTAGCTGCTTCTCAAGGACTAGCTTCAGAAATAATCGGTCAAACATACTGCACGTTCATCTCACATGACTCTTTCCCCCATTCTCTATCAATTTCAAGTTCAACTCAAGGTACCGCAAAACGTCAAGACAGGCTATTTCATGGAGCAATGGATGCTTACTTTTTTGCCAAATTTAAACGACCATAATGTAAAAAGTTCCCTTGCGCCGTTACCAATCATAATTACAAAAATAAGTGTACATCAGAAGACCATGCTCCTGGCATCTCCATTCGCCGCTCAATCATCTCCCAAAATTGCCCACAAAAAACACCATCGTTGTCAGATACCCAAAAATTCCAATCCTCTGGGCAGGAGCCATGCGAAAACCCCATCAGCCGTCTGCTGGCATCTTGATCCACTAAATCACCCCTAGTATAACAGTACGGGTCACGCTCTGGGAAATAGTCTCTAGGTCCACCTAGTAGTTTGACCGATTTTCTTCTGTTTTGCCAAATTTCTTCAAATCGACACCGCTGTTTTTAAGATCTTGCAACCACGATCTAAAGGCGGCATTGCACCTCTGAGTGGTAAATTTTCTGTAATCAGACTGGCCAAGCCTACCAAAATACCCATCGCAAAAAGCCATGAACGGAGAACATCCCTCATGGTCGACTTGATTTATATCCATGCCGCCTGCCAAAAATTCTCGGAGGAAATCAAAAAGTGACTGATAAACCTCTCGCCAACTTGAAAGTATCGCCCGCCGCTGGGCTACTATTTCACTCCGACAAGTCAGTGGATCCAAATCCCTCCTAAGCACCGTGACCACGGATGCCAGTCTTCCTTGCTTGACCATATTGCAATGACCAAGATTTCTAGAAATAATATTTGGCAAGTCCAGAATATTAAGGCTGTCGAGGAAGGCAGAATATGACTTGAAAGATTCAGGAGGTGTGGACAGTGGAATTTGATGAAGAATGAGGCGTGCGATCTTGATTTTGTCAGACCAAAAAGAATATGGACGCGAATTTCGAAATAGAAGCAGACGACCTTTGGCCAGCTCGCACAGCTTCCGTTGAGGCGCTTCGTAGAGGGAAGAGTAGAAATTCTCTTGCAGAAATTTAAAGTCTTCGATACTGCCACGGAAATCGAGAAGAAGCTGGAACATTTCTTCAACATCATCATGTTCATAAGATTGAAAGTCATCGTAATAATTGGAGAGAAGTCGCAGGGACGAGGATTGCCAGTCACGTTCCTTGATGGTAGTAGTAATAATGAGAGGGTTCCAACTTGTAATATGGAGAGGTGACATAGTTCCATAGTTGTCGATAGCATCGATCTCAGCGCCTTCTTCCAACAGGAATCTGGCTGTGTCAGGCTGACCAAACAAAAAAGCTATCTGTTTACCGGATATTCAAATGATTAGGCAAGAACTGGGCTTCAAATAGAGAGTTTCGATCGAGCAAAGTCTGCGGCCAAGAACAATACTTACAAGTGGCAACGTCCACCCGTCGGTATCTTGTTCCAGAATCGTAGCTTCCCCAGATGAAAAAAGTCGTTGCAGACCTTTGATATCGCCATCGCGTGTCAGCTGCATGGACTCAGAGTCCTCGGCCACAATTCTGTATGTTTTGAAATGATATTTCCAGCCACTGGGAACTCTTGCGCCTGTCAGTTCAAAACATTTAGCACCCAGCCATGATGGTAGCGCAAGCCGCCACAAAAAATCGTTCTTATATGATGATGGTGCATGTTTCCGCCGCCGTTGCATCTTGGTATCATCATTGTCTTGGTTACTATCGGAGGTTTGCAAATCATGACTTTCTTGCAAACTGCCTAGAACTTTAGCAGCGATCAATTCAGGCTGTCGTTGTATCATTGCCCTAATACGGTTAGCTTTGACGGCATACTATACGGGAGCTCTTGATTGGCGGGGACAAACGTTGTATAGCACTGATGAGACAAAAAGAGTAGGCGAGTCGCATTTCCCAGTCTTGTTCGATACTTCTCGACGCTCCCCTTCTTGATAACCACTTTCAACGAAGCATATGCCTTTTTGACCCCCTTGGTATCCTTTCTGGGTCGAATATCGTCCATAAGACCTTTGGCAACGGCATCTAGGTCTTCGGCCGCTGTCTTGCAGAGCTCAAAGCTCTCTATGGCATAACTATTATCCTGCAAGATACTTGCAGTTGAGGTATTTGATAGTTGGTTCTCAACGTTTGCGAGGATGAGACCATAAGTCTCAACTTCGCGGACAAGTCGTTGGAGGTCCTCCGGTGCATCGCGTACTTGATCCCAGCAGTCTTTGATCTTGATAATTGACTGCGTTACTTGAACAACGACCGTTGCGAAGGTGAGGGCACCGGAGACAACGCCGATTACCTCGGCCATAATAAAAGTATACAGATAGCGAGGGTGGAATAGAAACCAGAAGTCGATGAGCTGGTAGGTTGAAGATGTAGGCAGCTGAAATGCGGCGGGGGCCATGATGCATTGCTAGCGGCTGTAATTGTCGTCTCATTGGGCACCTGCACTGCCTCCCACTTCACTTAGCGCCAGACTCGTTCAGCCCTGTTCTCGAGAGATCCTTGGCCTATACTTGAAGTATTTGCTTTTTCTTGACACGATGTCGTGGCTGTGTGCATGTTTGCTGTCATTGCCTTCGTTCCCCCATGTCCCTGATCAGTCACTTAGCCTTCATACACCCTGGTCCTATTCTCTAACTATCTGAATACCGACAAGACGAAGGACAGACATCACGCAGCAGGTAAAATTAAAACACGATTAACTCCATTAATGATCGTTCAGCAGATTATGACGCTGATACAAGTATGCTTTTCACAATGTCTATATGACATGACATGGCCCAATAGAGCCATCCTTCACTCCGTCTTCACTCCGCCTTCCCATTCTTCTTCTCAATCATATTATCATGCAACTTAACCAGCTCCGGAATAATGATACTCTCAATCTCAAGACCATCATCACCCGCAACCTGTGGCTGAGTCGGCTCCTGTTGACCCTCCGAAGCAGCTGCGCCGCCACCCTTCTTGATCTCAGCCAACCCAACCTGATCCTCAACGCCAGAGATACTCTTGCTGCGCCGGGCCTTGGGGACTCGGATCCATCGCTCGTGTGGTGGCTCAGGCGTGATGAAGACAACCTCCCACTTTCGAGTTGAGAGCAGGTTACCGATCACAAGATGATGAGAGTATCTCTGCAATGCCGTGCGCGCCTTATAAACCAGCAACGTGGGATCGGTCTCCAGCTTGAACGAAACAACCATACTCCCATCAGGAGCCCACCCATCAACAAGACGATGCAAGAACTTCGGCACAGGGTCAAGATTAATAACCAGTTTCTTTTGACTCGCCGGCTTCGCCTCATTCTCGCCCGTATAGATCTCATCATCACCATCAACAGCACTGTCCCCACCACCAGCAGCACTATCACCAGCACCACCACCACTACCCTGAAACTGCGGCGGCAATTCCGAAGACTGAATCTTATGTTCCGCCATGCGACTCCTCGGAATAAAAAAATCGCTCACAGCCGCAGCAAGATAAAACAGCGCATTAGGACCCAACGGCCTCATCAACTTCGCCATAGACCTCAACTCAAACATATACTCCGCAACAGTGGTAAACGGCAACAGTAGCAAACGATTATTCCGCTTCGCATAGCGATACTTCCTCAACACATCACGCATCTGATCTTGATACTCATCACGAACAACAATAGACCCATGATCCGGGTTAACAGCCCCCACAACGGGAGGCGCTTCATCCATAAAGTCTAAAAAGCAGTTCGTCGAGTGGCTGTAGTGACGCGAGTACGGGAGTAGACTATACTGCCGATGCAAGAAGATCACCGCGTAACCCTGTTGCAGGAAGTATTCGGCGGAGGTGGCGCCGCGGGTTCCGGCGGAGAAGTTGTCGATGAAGCGGACTGTTTGGGCTTCGAGGGGCACGGTTGTTCCGCCTGATGTTACGAGGACGACGCGGCGGTTGGCTTCCACGTGGAGGTCGATGAAGGCGCGGGCGAGGGCTTCGTGTTTGGGGAGGGCTTTTGGCGGTGGGTATTCGTTGAAGTAGACGGATTCGGCCTCTGCGGGCTCCATGTCGCCGAGTGAGGGGGACATGGTGGAGTAGTGGGGGAGGCGGATTGGAGGGTTGTAGAAGAAGAAAAGAAGAGGGTGAAGAGAGGTGAAGAAGAGAGGAAGAGAAAGGTTGAGACGAGAGCTGGAGGGAGAGGATTCTCAAGGATTCGGCCGCTTTGAATCGGCGGGATGGAGTGCGCAAATCAGATGCCGAGGCCGCGGTTGATCATGGAGGGGTTACAATGGAGGCGGATGCGATGCGACCTAGCTCAATTACTGCCGGAAAAGGGCAGTTGGGATGATCTGATGAGTTGATCTGAAGCTGACGAGCTAGAGATGTAGTAATCTCCAAAATAAATACCTGGGGACTTTATCTATATAGCAAAGTAAAGCATTGAAGCAGGGACAGGGGCAGTTGGGAAGCTCCGTAGCTCGGTGACTTTTTTGCCCCGCCGAGTGTCACTTTGGAACCTGCGGAGATCGGGCTGTCTGATTCGGTTTTAGCGCTGCCGCTGGGCCGAAGCGGATCTCGGGAGTCTGAAGTAGATCGAGATTGGCAGAAGACAAGATTGGAGGAACGTTACTCCTGACTTTAGCTGAGTCTTTGAATGCCAGTGGTTGAATGGTCCAATGGATTGCCAGTTTGACTGCTGAACGGATGCGGCGGGTCACGTGCAGACTGGTTTATACAAAGAAGATTGCAGCACTCGGACGAGTGGAAGACGTTTAAAATTAATCTACTGTGATTTAGTTTGATTGCTTGCCTTGTTGGGGATAATTCGTAAACCATTACTGCCGAGAATAGGAGGAAACCCTTGAAGAATCTATGTAGAACAAGATATACCCAGTAGTTAGGATCATGCAGGTGCGAGAGTGGGTCGGCAGTAGTCTGCCCCATACAAGCAGCGCATCTGCGGCTGTACTAGCAGATCCTCACCAAAAGAAACATTCTCCGGCTAATCCATAGCTTGCATTGGCATAAAATTGAGCATCAGCTCAAGCTATCTGTGAGTTAGATTGTTACAGGTAAGTGCCGAGTGTTCAACTCCTCGAACGTCCCAACACCATCAACAGATCTTCATAAATTCATCAAGTCGTTTTCAACCGTAATACCGAAAGATCCAGCCTTCACTGTAGATATCGGCTGCGGAGAGCTTGACTGATCGTACTCATGCGACTGGCCATTCCGCCTTGTTGCATATTACTCATAAGAGCTTCCTCCAGTGCTGACTGAGTCACGCTGGAATCTACTTTCATCAGTCAGTCAGTAGCCGTAATTATCTCAAATTGCTTGGTCAAAACTCACCATCCAAGTCACTGAAACTGCTTCCCATGCTAGGAGTACCGTCACTGCCGTTAACTCCACTCTTGCGCGGACTTGCGCGAGGCTGTTCCGCGGCACCACCAGCACCACGGGGTACGGGAGCTCGTCTATCGCCCCCTCTTGCTAGATGAGCTACACCGGTAGAGCTAGCAGAGCTCATTCCAGTAGAGCTAGTACCAGAGCCCGCTCCTGATTGGATGAAAGTGGTTCGACGTTCGCTTGGACGCCAGCCGGCAGATGCTCGCTCGGCATCTAGTCGAAGGGTACCACTGAGCTCCTCGCTAACCTTGTCCACAGGACGCTCTCGAGAAAGTTGCTCGTGGCGGGCCATGGGTAAGAATGCGGGCGCATCATCTTCATCATCTTCGTCGTCCCGAATGCCATGGCGCGACTGATGCATTGAGTATTTTCCGAAGTTGCGCCAGCGCGGAAATCGATTGGGTGAGGTTTCCTCATCAGACTCGGATTCCTCGGAGCTGGAACTCAACTCCTCTTCTTGAAGAGGTGGAGACCGCATGAGAGAAGTACCATGAGGTTGATCACGCCGGGCAACGGAAGGTCGGCTGGTGGGATTCTCCACTCCATGTTCGCGACCTTCTGCGGTCGGGGTGTCAGTTCGAGAAGCATCTCGGGGGTTCTGGGCTCGACTGATAGTCGTTGTTGATGTTGAGCTAGTTCTTCTGCCAGTGGGGGCTGGCTGGAGGCCATCCCGCTGCTGGGAAGGTTTTCGAAACATGTCCCGTGATCCTGAAAGACTGTCAGTCATGGTACAACGCATTTTGTTTGGGTACATACCAGCGACAGGCGGCTTTTGAGTCTGCCCACCCAGTGCCGTACTTCCAGCTACAGAGCCCGGGGCTGGTGAGGGTGAATCCGAGTGTGACTGTAATTGCTGGGGCACTTTTCGCATTTGTGCGCGGGCTTGAGTAAGCTGTCTTTCATACATCCATGCGACCTTTTGTTGTAAGAATGGAAGGGTGACCCCAAATCGCTCGGATCTGATAACTCATGTTAGCTGAATATTGATAAGCCAGTCAGGAACAGAGGGCAAATACAGTTCATTCCCTAAAGACAGTTAGATATAAGTGAGGCAATTTAGATTAGATATCGGGCTTACAGTCTAGACCATCTTTGGACGGGCGAGAAATCAAGTCCCAGAGAGCTCTCTCTTTTTTCGCATCCCAGTCCACCTGCTCACTAGTTAGCTTGGAACATGACATATATCAGATATTGGTGATCGGCAGCTTACCGGAGGAGGATCTCGGAAGTCACCACGGGGAAATGGAAGACGAATTAGGACCACAAATTGGTCAGTTGACTCTTGGCTAGACATCGTCGGGTTTGAGAGAAGACGGATGTGGCGGGGAATTGAAGTTCGTACAAAGGCAAGCGGTGGCAAGCCACAAGACAAATCAGAGATAATTAAATCAATGATTTGATTGAGGTAATGAGGCCTGTGTATTAGCACTAAAATCCTGGGTGCCTTGGTTTGTCTTGTTGCAAGTTCGATGTGGATTATGAGTTAATGACGTTGATGAAATGCGGCTGAAACGTCGCCTAGGTTGATGAGGTCGAGCTGGTTCGCCTCGGTAGAACCGCCGTCAGAGCCTGATGATTCCGAATTCGATGGTAAAGAAATCGAGTTCTCCTCTCAGCTCTGCTTAAAGACGATCCCACTCTCAGCCACCAGGACGAGAGAGGGCTGTTGCTTAAGCGGATACTTGTATCAGGAGTGTAGCTTGAAAGAGTCCAGAAAAGACTGTAGATCAGATGATCCTCAGATCAAAGAACTCAATAGATTCTTAGATTCACAGCAAGTACTGATAGATTGTTGTCGCAAATGTAAACACACTGGGATGCAGCATGGACAGCCCAAATGGATGTCGTTGATGGCACTGGCAGGTGGTCATCCTCAAGCTCTTGGCGGCAGAAGAGGAAGGTGCGTGGACTGGAGGCGGTGAGTGCGTCGGAAGGCCGGCGTGTGGGGAAGTAACAGCTCACTTTGGCTGTATTTAAGCTCCTCACATGACCTAGGGATATTTCCCACGCACCACCTATTATAACGACGCACTAGCAATCATGAGGACGACACAGGATAGATCTCCTTTGATAGAAACATTTTCAGATGGTTATTATTGTAAAACAGCAATATATGCAATTCCGCCGAGCATTTGCATCAGCCCAGAGTCCCAGACTTTACTTCCGTGCATCATGTCGCATACACATCTACCTACACCACCTTTCCATGCTGCACTCTTAAACCAACCTATTTACCAAGTCTCTCCAAACTGAAGGTTTCCATTCCTTAGGCCCTCTATATCGGTTCTCAGTTTCACATTTCTAGACGGGATTGAAGTTAAGATTACTACTTCCGGAAACGAGATCTCGGCGTGTGAAGTTCTCTACTTGTTCCGGCTCAAGTATCTTTGCCACAGCGTACCAAAATCGCTTCGAGATTCGTAATAGAAACCGATATCTCCAGCCTTTCTTTTCGCTATTCAGTTTCCAGATATTTAAAATTGAAGTATCATTGATTCCACGATCTAAACATCTAAATAAAGTACAATTCGAAATAAAGTATAAACTTTTGCAGTGGGCTCGGGCCAAACAACGATCTATAGCTAGCGCGATCCATCCAAACTCCAGACCAAAAGATCAGCCTCGGCCCAACTTTCATTCTCCCAAGTTGCCCATTTCAACACTCTTCAACACACTCCAGGGCTGACACAAAATGGACGGGTTGACCTACTGTTACTACAAAACCATCACGGTGATCATTAGAGTCGTCGTGCGTGTCCTGGGCACCCTCGCTGGCCGACCAACCCCCAAACCAGATGAAGTCCTTCAGATCCCCTCCCGGGACTCTAGCAGGACAATCAAGGCCTATGTCTATCGTTCATCCACTGCCAGCCCAGGTCCCAGCCCGGTGCTTCTCAACTTCCATGGCAGTGGATTCATGCTTCCTGAACACGGCAGTGACGTGGACTTCTGCCAGCAAGTGAGCCGCAACACCAAGTACACCGTGATAGACTGCTCGTACCGACTGGCCCCCGAAAACCCATTCCCTGCCGCCTTAAATGACGTTGAAGATGCGGTGAAGTACATTCTTGGACGACCAGAGGAATACGACGCCTCACACTTCTCAATCGGCGGTTTTAGCGCTGGTGGCAATCTCTCGCTCGCAGCCTCGGCTTGTCTGTTCCCACCGGGCACCTTCCGCTCATTAATCGCCTTTTACCCAGCGCTGGATCTGAGTAGCCCTGCTACTTCCAAGATTCCCCCAAACCCAAAGGGTAGACCCATTCCGGCCCCCGTTGCCCGCCTTTTCAATCGCTGCTATGTACAATCAGACTTTGACCGGCGGGATCCGCGTATTTCACCCCGGTTTGCAGAACTAGAGCGGTTCCCCCGCCGGATGCTCATGATCACAGCAGACGGCGATTCCCTGGCCCCAGAGGCAGAAGAACTTGCTACAAGACTGGATAAACTCCAGGGTTGGCATGTGGTCAGCGAACGCATGGAATCGTGCAACCACGGGTGGGATAAGCGCACGCGGGCTAATTCCCCGCAGCGCCTGGCCAAAGAGCGTGCTTATGGGTTGGCGATTGACATGTTGAACGAGTAAGAGAGCTGGCTCATCTGATACAATCTTGGACTCCACAACTCTTGTTTTGTCTCCTCTTTTTTTTTCTTCAGTTAATTTTTTACCATTTCCTAATTCATCGTGGTGTACGGAGTACAATAGAACCCCATATTTTATGGGCTGATCAACCAACGCGTGTTCCTGACCTGATCCATTTGACCGAACCCATGGCTCGCCACAGGGTCTGCCAACCCTAGCCCTAGACATACACCTAGTATAAGTATACCCAGGTGTATCAATGGCCAAGTGATCAGGATTTAGAGTGAGACAGGGGGTGTGCCACTAAGAGTAGTTAGTACCAGATCATCTTAGTAAATATTTAGTCAATACTCCGTATTTCAAGTAAATATGGGACTTATTCAGGGCGAATGCCGAAAGGTTGAGCGGGCCGAACAGCCCAGCTGCCACATGCCACGCATTGCATCAGGATCGCCCCGTGGGTCAATAGTTTCAGTAATTTTAATAATTTTAATTATCGGGGAAAAAAAGAAAAGTTCAAAAAAAAAAAGGGAAATTAGATGAAAAGAAAAGGAGAAAGACCCAGCATATTCATTCAGTCACTTGAACTTGATTTTTCTTCTCTTTTTTCTCTCTTTCCAACCCCACCCTTCCCTCTCCACCCGAGAGTGTCTGAGTCTCTGCCAAGTTGAGGCATAATTTCGATATCTCCGTTGCCCTTCCCTCCCCACCATCGAGAACCCCCTATACTTCTACCTATACCTACGTACTTCTACCTCTACCACTCCGAGTCGACTCCCACCGACTTCAGCGGATGCTGTCATTGTGCGCCTTCTCGTCCACCGTACTCACTGTGCCGTGGACGAGTCCATTCCTTTCGACTTGAACTTGAATCTCTTGCGCGCGTCGCGCATTTCCTCCAACCCCTCCAGTATATGCGCGCCCGCCGGCTAGGCGCCCTCCGCAAACTATCGACATTGTACATAAAATAGTTCACCTCGCAGATCATCATGGCGGACTCAGCCAACCCCAACCCCGAGTCTGTCCCCGTTCCCGCTCCCGCTCCCGTTATCGACGAGCAACAATACCGATCAGAAGTCCTCTGTATCGACTCGGCAGAAGCAGAACAAGCGCGGGCGCAACAACTCACCGACGAGGCGCACACACTCGGGCTGAAAGTGCCAGAGATCGAAGCCTCGGCTCCCTTGGCCGCCTCGATCGCCTCTGGAATGGTCGATCTTTCCTCGCCCGTCCTCTCATCTGGTTCTTCGACTGATCGGAACTCTTTCGCCGATGGTTCCGTCACTCCCTCCCGCGATGCGGCTTCCCCCTCCCCGCTCGATCAGGTTATCTCCTCTCCGAGTCCATCTTCCATCACAATTGCCTCTGAACGCGCGAAGCCTGGGAGTACACGCTCGCTAGCTTCGCTGTCAACTCGTCCGACTTCGTACTGCTCTAGCGAGAGCAGGAATGTCCCCGGTGCCTATGCGAACCATGCCGATGCGTTATTGGTCCCGTCAAACCGCATGTCAATGCTCAGCATTGCATCGGCGGATAAGAAAGAGAAGCGAAGGAGTAGTCTGAAGAATGCCCTTGGACGAATCCAGTTTCGCAAGAAGCGGCCTTCTAGCGTTCTGCTCCCGCCTCATTCACATGTTCTTGTCTCTAAAGGCGAGACAGGTGTGGATCGGGTATACCTTGAGCAAAAGCAACAGCCACCGACGAGCATCGAAGTTCTACCTCGTCCAGCAACGACAGAATCTCTCGTGAAATTAGAAGTTCCTCTCTTCGATAAAGAATCGCTTCAAAGGAGTCTCGACGAGCCCGAGCTAGGCGAGATGTCGGAACGGCATCGATTAGAAAGGAACCGACATATGGCATTCCAAGACGCCGCCCTCAGCATAATCCGGCAAAGACACCAGACCGCCATTTCCGAACGCCAATCCGACAACGAGCGTACAGAAGAAGAGAAGCGTGAAAAGGTAAGAAGAAAGAACAAGAAGAAAAGCATCGTCGCATCCGTGCTGGGTTTTCCCATTTCATTTCATTTCAAACCGGGCTAACCCAGTGTCACAAAAAACAATAGAACACAGCTGCCGCTACCCGTCTAGAAGAGCGTCAGCTCGCCGTTGAAATGGAACAACAACGTGAATTCGAACGCGCTAAGATGAATTCTCGTACTCGCATTAAGCATATGGAGGGGTACTTCCGCAATGCTAGTCCGCCACCTTCGCCATCTGGTGGTGCAGTGCGACAATCTACCGACTCTATCTCTGAGACTAATGGGACCCCGCCGATGCGCCGTATCACGCAGCAGCAGAAGGAGCAGCTGGAGCAGCAATATCATGCGCACGAGTCAATGGATGCCTTGCATGAAGCCCGCATTAAAGTGCTTCGCGATCGGCAAGAATTGAAGTTGTCGGAAGCGATTGAGCGCATGGAGCGAGAACATGATACCCTGTGCGAACAGAATATCAAAGGCGTGAAGACATTGCAGGCTGAGCACCGGAACGAGGAGACGGCTATTATCAAAGCGTTGGATGTGAAGAAGACGGAGCTTAGACATCGCTGGCATTTAGAAGAAGCGATTCTGCGCCGGCGGTTGGAAGAACGGGATGGTCTTGTTTATGGACCATTGCCGCCTATTTCTTTCACTGTTCCTAATACGCCGGAAACCGAGTCTTCTATTTCAGAGGCATCTTCTGTTGTTACGGGTCCCAGCCAGCAATAAGATTACTGGCTCGGCTTCTGTGCTACATTTCCCCTTTATTCGGTTGTGGTGAGACCCTCCTTTTGCTGTGTTGGATCTCATCTCTAGTTCCCCATCTTGATACCCACCAGTACTGGCTATTTTTTTTTGGCTCTTTCACTGGTTTCTTTTATACACTTTCTTACCCTTCTTGTAATCACCCTTTCCCCCTCTTGTGAATACTTGCTGTTGATGTTGCTTGACTTGTCCATACATCGCATTGCGGCGGCTCTCTGGTTGTGCATAGCATTTGTTTCTGGGATACTCTGGTTCTCATAGAGATGATGAATAGCTTGATAATTTGTACTTTCCAATTGAATTGAATGATTGATAACGCTCAGAATGGGTATCATATAAAACTAGTTCTGTCATCCTCGTCGCGATCGCAGTTATGGTCATGGTGGTAGTAGGGTCACTGTCAAGATCAGATTTGACGATAGTACATAGTCACCCTTGAATCATTCAGACTCATTGGACAACCGCGTCAACCGATCAACAAGCGACTCAATCCTCCCGCCACCACCAATAACAGCATCTTCAAAAACCTTATCCCTCCCCCGATCATTCATAAAAACCGCCCGCTCAACAGTCCCCGAATTAGTCAACTTGAACTGCCCAAGTCGACCATCCTCCCACTCCATCCTCACATACCGCGCCTCAATCGCCGTAGCCTCAAGCTCAATAATTCCCAATTCATTCTTAGGCGACGACAGAGACCTTCCCTCTTCATCGACATCGACATCAGCGTCGACATCAGACTCGGTATCCAACCTAACAAGACCCAATTTCTCTCGCAAGAAAGTAACAGCGTCGCAACGAAGATGCCACGCCACGACCTCCCTCCTCAATTCGCGCACAAAACCCCGTAGATCTTGTCTTTGTCTCTTCCCTTTCCCACCTTTCATAGGTACATCCTCAGACTCAGACTCAGATTCATCCTCATCATCACTTTCTCGGACCCGCTGCGCAGACCCAGAACCAGCCAAATAAACGCTCTCCAATCTCTTAATCGCAATAAAAGCCGGAACCGTATGCCGATGAACGCAAAGCCTCACACTCGCACGCCCATCCTTGCTTTTCCCATTACCCCTCCCATTCCCATCCCCGCCACGTTCCCTCCTCAACAAAACATAATAAGGCTTCACAAACCGCCCATCACGCGCACAAACGTCAATCCGAATCCCCAGTAAATTCGGGAATGCCGTATTCGGCGACGGATCTTTAAATGGGAATGCGGTTGCGCCGAAGGCGATGCGGTGGTTGTTGGCTGTGTTGTGGGCGTCTGCGGCGCTTGCTAGTGGCGAGAGGTCTTCTTTTAGGGTTGACAGTGTTGATGTTGTTGATGTTGATGTTTTTTGCGATAGGAGGGGTTGGAGGGATTTTGAGGAGAGGAGGGTGGTTGTTAGGATTCTTTTGCGGTGTTGGAGGGCTTTTACTGTAGTTAAAAGGGTAAGCATTGGTATCTGGGTATTGGGGGGTTTGTGTAGTGTTGTGGTGTTTTGGTTGGGGTTTGTTTTGGGGGTAGTTGGCGTACTTTCTGCGCGGATTGTGTGGATGTCGGCATCTAGTTCTTGTTCTTGGGGGTCCGGGGTGCCAGTATGGCGCGTGTTTCCCGTCATTGTGACCGAATGGATTTCTGAGCCTCGCGTGGTTGCGAGTGTGGTGAGTGTTGCTGTGTTGATGTTGGTGATGGTGGAGGTGGAGGTGGAGCTCCGCGGTGCAGTGCATTGTTTACATACACGTGACCTGCCAAGCTAAAGTGGTCTTTGCATTGCTTGTTTTCTTGGAGGATTCAAGATGGTTTGATTCAATATAGAATATGTTGGATTTCATCTTTCCTTATATGAATTATCTGGCTGAATTAAAAGACTTTAAGACATACTGCACCACGATATAGTCTTTCTCTAGTCATCAATTTGGGTTCCCTCGGCTTACATTCAATTATAGCCCCAGTTACTCCGCGGATACAGTGGTACCTTGACACTTCTGGTATCACCATGCTCAGAAAATGTCCGAGTATGCTTTAAGTGAGCTTGCTGCATGGTATTATGCAGCCCACATATTTTAAGAGTAAATTCAACCTACAATCTGGCTAACAAATGTTCTACTTCCACCGTCATTCTAGCCAAATTTGTTCAAGTTGGTGTAGACCTCGTAATATGACGTTACAGGTACTCTGTATAGTTGGATTGAATGGTTACAGTTTAGGACATTTTGTGGTATACCAGTTGTACTACTATCCAGGGGATTTAACTCTAACTGAAGCACTTGAGCACAACTGATATCCTCCTGTTCCCAGTCCAGTTATTTATAGACCATTCCCCAAACATGGCCCCAAGTTTGAGTCGATCGAGTGGATCCAGGAGTATTCATTGTTACAAGCACTCCGGACAGACTGCATAGTACAGTACATCCTTGTCCAGAGGTCACTGATCACGCAACACACTCCACGCAGATCTTTTTCTGTGCCACCTACTACTAAGCATCATTCCTAAATACTTAGACTCTGCTCTGAACATCATGATTCATGAATAGTACCTAGTACTAGTAGGTACATACTCTGTTACCTCCAACGGTTCGGGCCCGCGATAAGCTCTAGTGACTCCATGCTCCACAGTTTGACCCTGAAAGATGCAAAGTTGGCCCCAAGAGGCCAGCTTGCCTCTCCACATTTGAACTTCAACTTCAACTTCAACTTCAACTTCAACTCCTGCATACCTCGACTCTCTTTGACTTGCCCACGCCTCCATGCATTCAACTTTTAATTGTCCATTCCTTCTCTTCCCTTGACGTCGATTCGACGCGGTGAATCACTCTCTTCTCCATTCCACCCCCACTGGTACTGTTACTGGTACTGGCACTGGCACTGCCTCACTTTCGCCCCTCCCTAAACCAAAAAAGAACTTCAACTTGGAACTTCTCACCTGCCACAACTGCCACCATCTAAACAATTACCACTGAGACTCCCTTCTCTTCGAAACATTGAAACCTCGACTTCTTCCTCATCGTTCAAAAAGACAACCCCTGTACGCCTCCACTGACACCTGCACCTGCACCTGCACCATCACGCATCTTCCTCACGCGAACCCACGCGACGCGGCTACGCTGATAATCAATGACACGCAAGAACGCCACCCTTTCAAAACGCCGCTCCAAACCGAGTTTGAAAGTAGCAACTGGCCAGAACGGTCATGCGAACGGCAATATGAACAGCAACATTGAAATGCGCAAACGCGATACCCCCTCCACCGAATCCTCCTCCGAACGAACCGCCCGCACACTAGCCAGTCCTCACTTCTCCCTCGACAATGAACCTCCAATCGTCCCACAAACTCCTGTCATGACTACGACCAGCTTTCATAATCTACCGCCGAGCGATAAGCGGAACTTCCTCCTGCTCTGCGTGCTCTACTTCCTCCAGGGTGTCCCTATGGGCCTGGCCACGGGTTCCGTGCCCTTCCTTCTGAAACCATATCTCTCCTACGGCCAAATCGGTGTATTCTCCCTGGCCTCATATCCTTATTCCTTGAAGCTCTTTTGGAGCCCCATTGTTGATGCTGTGTGGAGTCCGACATTTGGCCGGCGCAAGAGTTGGATCACCCCCGTCCAGGTGATTGCCGGTCTGGCCATGATCTACCTTGGTCGTCACATTGGATCCATGATGGAGGAGGCCGGCGCCAATGGCGGTGCTGGTGTGTGGAACTTCACATATTGGTGGTTTATGTTGGTCTTTTTCTGTGCTACACAGGACATCGCGGTTGACGGATGGGCTATTACTCTCATGTCCCCTCCCAATATCTCCTACGCCTCTACCGCGCAAACTGTTGGCCTGACAGCAGGTCACTTTTTGTCATATACTGTCTTCCTCGCTTTCAACTCTAAAGACTTTGCCAACCGCTGGTTCCGAGATGTCCCCAGTGAAAACGGCCTTCTCTCTTTGGGTGGCTATCTGACCTTTTGGGGCTGGGCCTATCTCATTGTGACCCTGTGTCTGGCCTTCCTCAAGAAAGAGGATCGTACAAAGGACCGTGATAGCATCATGGATGTTTATAAGAGCATGTGGAGCGTGTTGAAATTGAAGCACATCCAAACCATCATTCTTATCCATCTCATTGCCAAGATCGGCTTCCAGGCCAACGACGGTGTCACCAGCTTGAAGTTGTTGGAAAAGGGCTTTGGACAGGACAACATGGCATTGGTCGTCCTCATTGACTTCCCATTTGAGATTATGCTTGGTTACTATGCCGGTAAATGGTCCACTGAATACGGTGCCATGAAACTCTGGGGCTGGGCTTTCATCGGCCGATTGGCAGCTGCCGTGATCGCTCAATTCACCGTCATGATCTATCCCAGCGGTCCCAGTGTTCCATTCTGGTATCTCATGACTGTCATCTTCGAACATGTTATTTCAACCTTTATGAACACTGTCATGTTTGTCGCCATCTCCGCATTCCACGCCCGTATTGCAGACCCCGCGATTGGTGGCACTTACATGACTCTTCTCGCTACGTAGGTTTCCATTGACTCAAAAACAAATCAATTCCCCTCTCGACCTGAATATTGACACATCTCCAGGGTATCCAATTTGGGCGGTACTTTCCCTCGTTTCTTCATCCTCAAGCTGGTCGACTTCTTCACGGAGGCCACTTGTCTTCCCCCAACTACACCCCCGGCCGCAGACACGCTGAAAGATGCGCTTGTCACCTCGCCCTTCTCTTGTGCTTTGGAGCCGGAGAAGAACCGCTGTGTCAACGGTGGTGGAATTTGCGAGGTCGGCCGAGACGGCTACTACATCACCAATATCATGTGTGTGCTTGTTGGCATTATCACTTTTGTCATTTTCATCAAGCCAGCCGCCACTAAGCTCCAGAACCTCCCTCTCCGGGCGTGGCGACTGATGCCGAGCACACAGCGCGAGTAGGGTAACATTACCTACCCTCTACTCCATTGCTCATTCTGCCCAGAAGAAAGGGCATATACGAACACGATCAATAGATTGATTTAAAAGAATTAATTCAATGACGTCCTATTCATTCTTTCCTGGACTCGTAGACACTGCCTCTCTGGTATAGAATAATTCTAACCTCATGTTGTCTCATTCTGCCATTTCCCTCCAGCGCTGTTCTGAGCTGTTCTGCATCAAATCTCATCCAGCCTGGCTAAGCTAACCATCAACCACTAACACCCCTGAAAGACCCCTGCATGCAGTCTCAGCTCGTGTCTGCACGCGCCTCAACACAAATCGCCCATTCGCCATGTTCCTGAACCAAAACACACCAAGCATCTCCTCAGGACCGCCAACCCAATCCCAGTCACGTCCACCCTAGGGTCTTCCCCCCAAACTAGAACTCATTCTTCATCCAAAATCTAGGTCCCAGGCAATTGGCACCTCCACGATTTCCACCACAAAGAGAAATCCATTCCCGATCCCCGGAGCGGCCCGCCCGATCCGATCCAAAGAGCTCTCATTCGCATCCGCAGAAATCCAATCGCACACCCGCCTCGCCACCCGCAGCCCAATTTCTCCTGCGCCAAGCTGGACCCCTCAACTAGCTGCAGATTTCCCGAACAGCCCAACTCTTTAGCGCCGAAGATGTCCCGCCTTTGTATAGGACGAGAGCTGTCTAGAATCAGACGTGGCTGTGGCACGCTGCGACGCTAAATGTGTGTCAGATGGTACTAGCATGTACTATGGTTGGTAGTTATAAAGGATTTGATCCTCCATGTCCCCAGTCTGTCCCCAATTAACTTGTCGAAAGCATACTATACTACTAATAACTATCGGTTTGATCTATCGTGATACTCCATACTTTGTTCCAGGCAATTACTTTAATTAATTTACCTCGTTTCGCCTTCACGATGCGCCTATCACTTTCTCTTCCACTTTCCATTCTCTCGGCACTGAGCACGACCTCAGCTCTCCCAAGCACACTACAAGACCGCGACACAGCCTCAATCCTAAAATACAGAAGCGTACGTCCACAAACTAGTCCACCACATAATACTTGTACTAGTACCATCAGCAGTATTAAAAAAAAAAAAAAAAAAAAACTT
>KB644894.1:452117-568353 GCA_000347475.1 Penicillium paxilli ATCC 26601
AAAAAAAAAAAAAAAAAAAAAACTTGAAAACAACACAACTAACCCCATCTCATTGGAATACTACAGTGGCAACTCCGCCTCTTCAGCGAATCCCAACCAACCTGCAACCCCAACGCCTCAAACATCGACATAAGCATCTGGTCCCGTTCCGGCCGATACGGAACAACATGCGACCTGTTCGATCCATCCTCGACGTATCCGGAAGGATCTGTTCCGAAGAGTCTGGGGTTCAAGAATATTGACTCTGACGGGAAGATCTTTTGTATGTTTAATTCGTCGAGTTGTACGGCTGAGAGTCTTTTGGGGAGTATTACGAATGGGTGGGAGGTTTGTTATCCTTATAATGGGTGGGTGGCTTTTAGTGTTGTTGATGCTGGGGAGAGTTGTGTTTGAGATGTGAACGTCTTGAAGAAGGATTCCGGGGGTGTGGGTTTGGTTAGTAGAGCTTGATGTGATGTCTTTGGGGTTTGAGTTGTATAGGGTTTTGGTAATGTGGTAAAAGTGTTTGCAGATTGGCGTACGAGTCGTACTACATAGGTATCGTTGCTATCTAATGATTTCCTGTTAGTTCTTATCATCGTCTTAGTATCAAGGTCTTTTGATCATTAGTAGCTTCTTGCTGCTTTCAAGTCTGCGGTAGTAGTGGAGATCATTTGTATCTAGTACAGCATAGCATGTTTGTTAACTATGGATTGATACCAGCCCTGGGTCATAATAGTACTAGTATGCTTCTCAGCATCCTTAAAAGACACATCCAAACAACACCAAGAACGAGTCTGAGTCTAAGTCTCCCTCTTTCATACCCTCTTCAACCCACCCTCAACAACCTCCTTCACCGCAGCATCAAGCACAAACCGCGCATACCCCCTATGCAATCGATTCGTCCACTCCGGCAAAATCTTCTGAGAATCTCCCTCACCAGCAACAACCTCATAGTCATGAGCCGCAGAAAACCGTACCTCCACAACCTTTCCTTGATCCAGCACCTCAAATGGCTCAGAAACACTCATCTCATGACGTCCTCCAGACATCAATCGCCACGGATACCCCCACCGCGCGATCTTCTCGAAAAACAATCGCGGATTATCAGCCATCTTCCACGAAACAAGGAGCCCATTCCTTTCGGATCTGCTCTGAGCACTGGAGGGCTCGCGCTCAACGACGAATAAACCATGTAACAGCGCACGCGGGGTCCCCGTCTTTGAATCAGGTCCGAATCCATCTTGACCCGTATCACCGGGTGAGTAGCTTCCTAATGTCAAGAGGCCAATTATGGAAGCTTCAGTGCGGAGTGGTTTCGAAGAGAGGACCGCGCGTGCCCAGGCTTCTTCGAGGGAGCGTTTGAGGTGTTTTTCTTCTCCTTCTTTAGGGGATGGGTTGGGGATGTATGATTGCAGTGCATCTAGACGGATTCGAGCTGCGTAGATATCTGTGTATGCGCATCGTTGATTTGGGAGTTTGGGTGTGCTGAGTGCGTTGCTTCCGGCTGATATTGGGAGAGCCGGGTATTTCTCTTCGAGATGGGTTAGGCCCAGGTGGATGCCGTAGGTTGTTGCTGCAGTTGGGATTGCGATGTAGGAGAGGGTACGGAGAGTGCGTGACATGTTTCAAGGCTGTGGGGAGCTTGCTGAGCCTGTTGAGCTTGCTCAGTTGAGGTGTAGATCTACCGCAAAGAGTAGATTGAGGTGAAAGTTCTGGTTGGCCCTGGGATGTACCTAGGTGAGAAGTGGAGGGTGAAGTCTACACGATTTTGAATTGTAAGAGACCATGAGATCAAGAGGATCAGATAAAAAACCCTACCCTAAAGATCGGAGCAACTTCTGACCGGCTGAAACTGGAAGCTTTACCAGAATTGGTAGCTGCGATGGGGGCCGATTCGTTGCTCTTTCCTTATAGGTAGAGCTGTATAGCTGCCTTAACAGTTTAGTCATTTTAGCTAAAGGTTTGGCTAGTATATCTGTCGGTAATGTACTGGACAGTATCCGTCAGAAATAATAGTAATAACAAATATAGAAGACATACTATATCGATATCAAAATCCCATTAATCATAACGAAAGAACGACCGAGCTCACCTTAAGATAGCCCCTCTATACTCCCAAAGTGGGTCCGCCGATCTTCCATTTTTCTTCCATTCTTCCCCTCTACATCACCTCCCCTCCTCCGCTCAACTCGAGCTCACCAACTACATTTTCCACCAGGTAGCTACTCCTCCGCGATAGCTCTATACTATACCTTGGCTACTAGAAATGCCAAAATCTCTCGACTCCAGTTCCCCATCCGCCCCCGCCTCACCCGCAACAACCATGACGTCCACTCAAACCGACCACCCCACCACCGAAGTGGACAATTCTCTAGACGATATCTTCGGCTCCTCCCCTCCAGAAGGAACTCATACGCACACTGGATCACACACTGAGCACCAATCTCACCCCCAATCGCAATCCGCCGACCCATCCGACCTCCCCGCTCTCCGCCGCCAACACGTCACAGCCGGCTACCGCGACGGCGTCTCAACCTCCAAAGGCGAACATGTCCAAGAGGGCTTCGACGCAGGCTTCCCAGTCGGCGCACAGCTAGGCATGAGAGCTGGAACCATCCTCGGTATCTTAGAGGGTATCGCCCGTGGTCTCGAAGAGCGAAGTGTCGGTGGTGTGGTCAAGAAGCCTGCGCGGGGCAGCAGTACTTCAGCGGGGTCAACGGAGGCACGTCAGGTCGGTACGGATGACTCGCGTCGAGAACTGAAAGAGAGAATTACAAAGATTTACGCGGACGCAACGAAAGCTCTTGACGTGCAGTCCGTTTTTACGGGATTCGAAGCTGGACCGGGGCCGGACCCTGAAAACGCGGGACAGAGGGCTGAGGAGATGGCGGAGGTTCAATTGGGTCGGAAAGGTGATAGCATTGTTTCTGCTTGGGAGAAACGCGTCGCTGTGCCGCGGTGGGAGGAGAATATGGAGGCACTAGAGGAGAAAGAGAAGGAGAAAGTAAATGATGTTTCGCAGGGAGACAAGGGCGCAGCAAGTGAGCGGAGTTGAAGCTTTGCCACAAGTGGGGAGTTATTATTACTTCCACCCCAGCGACGTCCTCCCTTTTCTCCGGTCACTGTGTACAACAGTGTCAGTGGCTGAGTATTATTCTACGGGATCTCTGTGCCCTTCTCTCGCCCTGGCTCGGATCGGCGCTCGTTGGCCCGGGGAAGAAGATGCGAGCTGCACGCTGCATCGAAGCGGGCCATGCTGTCTCTGCGAGCTGGGTCGGCCCCGCTGCCCGTCCCGTCCTGCACGATTGTTTCTGAGACCCGTTGTGACTGAGACCCGTAGACCTGGATTGAGGGTGCAGGGTGCAGGGTGCAGACAGGATCGCGCTGCAAGGACCATGCGGACGGGGCGGAAGCCGGTCCGGTGCGAGGAGACGAGTTGGGAAAACGGTTGGCCTTCTCCGAGACAATGTGGGAACAATACTGTTATTTGCTGTAGGGGATTTGTTTACCTCGATATTATGCAAGTAGTGTGAATTGTCTTCGATGTTGTCTAGGAGAGCTGAGTGGGAGATGATGGTCCAAGGGAACAAAAAGAAAGAACTTCCAGAGCGGATAGTCATGGTTATATGTGGGCTATTCCATGGGAGAGTTTGGATTAGGCCTGGGCCCTGGCTGAGCTAGAGCTCAGATAAGGCCTGTCAACTTTCTATGGGTGGCCACGCTACGCCATGGGCATGTTTGTCTGAGCAAACACCTGGTCATCGGCAATCGACAGAGTGTCTGTCCTTGCCCGATCCGAGCTCACGGGTGTGGACCCGCGAAGACAAACTCCGATAGCTCTGAAACCCTACCTTTTGGCCGGGCCTGGCCTCGGGGGATGTCCAGCTTGCAGCCGGCGGGATTCGAAAGCCCTTCCTTTGACGGGTCGGAGGCTCCGGATGAACTTTTGTTTTGGATCAGTCATAGTTTCTCGTACGTGGGTTGGTCAATTGACGGGGAGCTCCGTGCAAGGTTTGGGGTTTGGCCCGTGGCTGCTGCCTGCGGGCTGCTGTGAGATTGATTCTGGTATGTGAGCTAGAACTTGAAGGTGTAACTTCAATCTATCATCGATGGAGAAAGAATATCAAGGACTTAGGAATCTGAAATACCATGAAGCTGGTAGACAATATTTATGAGGGATTCCTGGAGAGAGGCGAATTGGATGGTTCGAACCGAGGCAAACAATACGGCTCAAAAGTACGTAGAAAGAGGAGACGTTGAGGGGCACGCAAGGGATGAAGTTGACGATGTATCAAAGTGAGCTCCAGAAAAAGTAACTAGTGGTGGCTGCTTTAACGAAAATAAGTACTGTTGTCAAAGCGGCGGGCGGTGTGGCCGAATCAGGAAACAGTAGTCCTATAGTTCAACTTTCTCCCCAATTTCATCCCTGTCGTGGAGAAGCCGAGGCTTGGAAGGATAAAAGATTAGCATGAATAGGCTCATAGGTAGCTCATAATCTCTTTTTGACACAGTCAATTGGCAATACCCCTGTTAAGCCAGACAATAACTAGACCAAACGAACATGTCACCAGCAGACCCCAGCCTCAATCAATTGTCCAAGAATCCCGCCGACGTCATAAAGTAGAGCAGTTCGTGAAAAGTACTGGCCATGACAGTCGCTGATCTAAGATGAACATAAAGATCAACAATTACGAGCGATCAGCATTATAGCTGAGAGACAAAAAGCCCATCTAGACCTCCCCCATCTGGACCTTCGCGATCATCCATGCAGCAACGGGGGAACCCATTACCAAGGTTCGCACCCCTGCTGGTGCATGAGACAAGGACATGGGATCCCGGAACTAGTGCAATGGTACCTTTGCATCTACCCAAGACAGTGGATTAACCGGAGCTACGATTTGATGTTTTTGTTCGATTGTGGTAAGTGGGGAGGTACTTTGTTCAAAAATTCAATTTACAGGAGAAATTAAATGAGTAAAAGGGAAATTAGTAATGATTGCTGCGGGTGAGTGAGTCTTTACTGGAGCCCCGGGGGTAGGTACTTTGTCTGGGCAAGGATACTTAGACATGCACCCAATAACTGACAATAGTGCTGAGTATCCTTGTGCGCGGAATAGTGGACTATTGTTTCCCTTCACTGTTGGCATTGAGACATCAATCTCTGGATACTGCCAAATCCCGTGCATGCTTAATGGGCTTGGAACAGCATTGTATCGGGGTTTGCTAAGGATACTAGTTAGTGACTATGTCTTGTTCCATTGTCGAATGCCAACTGGCAAACATGCCACAACGAGCCTCGAGCTCCAACATTCCACAAGAACAACCAACATCGCCTAGGTGACGGACATAGATTAAGTTACAAGAATTGAGGGGAAGATATGAGAGTAGTAGTGATAATCATGTTTCATTTGCATTTTTGCTAGGTTCAATCGTGATGTTTCATTGTTCATTGTTCATTTCATGCTTTTGTTGATATGCGCCGGGTGTCAATGCAATCTTTTCTTGGTTCTGGTTTTAAAAAGAAATCCAGATGTAGACATAACAGTAGTAATAGAGACAAAAAATCGTACAGGCTTGGTTCTTGGATCTTATCATTATGGTAGGTCACGTAGAACATTGAGATCAAAAGGAAAATTGGTAGACAGTTGTAGACAGGATAAGGAAATTTGATGGGCTTGGGTTGAAGCCGTCGAATGAAAGTCAAATCATCAGGTAGCCAAAAGTAAATGGTAATACAACGCATTGCGGAATAAGGCATAAGCAGCATAGTGATCGTGGGAGGTCGAAACCTGAGAGCATAAGAAAAAGAAATCGAAATGGGTGAGTCCTTGGTATCGTTGATGTTGTTTCGGACATGGTCTGGGACTAAGCCCAGTAATCATTAGGATCATTGAGAAGTGTTCTCGTAAAGAGTGTAATGTTTCATAGAAACAGAGTCAAACAAAAAGGAAAAAGCATGACAGTAATCGTTGTCATAAAGACCGTTCGAGTGGATCGTTAAAAAAGCAGAAACGCCGTCCCGATTTCCCAAACGCCAGAGCAAGGGGTATCAAAATCAAATAGTGGTGACATTGGTTTTCGTGGAGGTTTTGTGACAGCTCAGCGAGCGAAGAGAATCAATCACCTTCTTGAAGAAAGGGCGGTTGTCTGCTGCTGGGTCTGGGAAGGGAACGGGCGAGTGTTGCTCGTAGCACATTGAGGTCAACTGCTCCTTGTCCGAGTTATACTCGGGTGTATCAGAGCGTTGTCGGCGTCTTTGAGCCTGGTTGGCTGCGGCCGCGGCGCGGTCAACGTCAGACTCAAGGATACTGCTGTTTTTCCTTGATCGGTTCGAGAGAGGTTTCATAAGAGAGGTGGCTGAAGGAGCAACGATTCGTAGAGTCTGAAGAGGATGATTGGGTCGGAGGCCGTCTCGGCTGGTGCTGGGACGGTCAAAGCTCATGCCACGGAGAGAGTCCATTCCTTGACCAGTAACAATATCGTCGGGCAGAGCTGGGAATCGCTCAGGTAATTGATCATCAAGCATTGCTTGATGAAGCTTGGGCTGAGACTTAGCGCCACGAAGCTTGGCTCGGCTACGGACCTTGCGCAGAGTATCAATTGGCTTGCGGGAGAGAGACTTGTGGCTAAGAGACTCGTTGTCAGAGTCGGATTCCCACACCGATTGCTCACCGAGGTAAGCATCCATTGTAGAGGTGGATGGACGTTCCATGGATGTTGCTGTCCATTGACGAGAGATTGGCGGGGAGCTAGCCACAGGGCTAGGGATAGGGCTGGCGATATCATTTGCGGGGATGAAGAGGGCTTGGTCGAAATGAGTGGCATGAGGTTCCATAGTTACTGGGTTGATGAGACTAGGTGGAGAGATCATGGAAGGATCCAATGGGGGACGAGTACCAGGACTCGATTGTTTCCTTCTCATACTGTGGGAGCTTGTACCGCGAGAGAGGTTGGGGAGAGTAGGAGGCTGTTTCCTCCGACTCTTGCGGGAGGATGATGACATGCTTGATGTTTCGTACTTCATTGTGGATGGATCGGCCCCCGGTGTGATGGGTCGTGTCAAAGCCTTGGGTAGAGAAGGCACAGGAGGTGGAGGAGGGAGTGAATATTTCGGAGGGGTTGAAGCAGGGAGATAGAAGGCTCGCCGAGGTTCGTTGAAGTTCTGAGCGTGTTGGTGAAGCTTCGCTGTTGCTTTCAGGACAGCGTCGGGGCAAGCAGGAGAGGAGTAGGTTGAAGAGAAAGACGAGCTTGGAGTGAGTTCCGGAACACTGCAGTCTGTTTGCACAGAGCTGAATGAATCCTGGCTACCGTGTGCTGGTCGTCTTTCCTCTATCGATGAGCTGTAACTGTGGAAGATGCGGCTGTTCTCCAGTTCCAATTGGGCAATGGTCGAACGATCCGGGCCAGTGTATTGCAGAGATCCCTGGTATGATTGCTTGTTGTCTTTCTCTTGTGTCAAAGACAATGAATAATACTGGCTGTGGTCTTCACTGTATCTCTCATCTCGAATTGCCGGAGTATAAGAGTCGGTCCAGCTTGGCGTTCCAGCCAGTGATTGTTCGAGGTAGAAGGGATCTTGGTTTGAGTCCTCCAATGCTTTCACACCAGCGCGAGGATAATATGAAGATGCTCGCTTCACAGGTGATGGTGAAGGCAAGCAAATCGTAGTCTCTGATCTGTTCCGGTCTGCGTGCAACGCGTCCAACTCGCCGGGACAGTAGGAATCTCCGAGAGCCATGGACTGTGGATTCTGAGCACGATAGAGACGATGGAGCCGGACACGGGGGTCCAATAGATCATCAACAGAGCACGGAATAGAAACAGATTGTGAGCAGATAGTTTGTGGAGGAGAGTCAGGGGTGTGGAATGGGGGGCGAAGGGGATATGTTTATACACGTCCCCAAAAATAGGCCCCTCGGACCAGGGTGGCCGGGGAGAGCAGCAGATGCATACCAATGCAGGTAAACAAAAGAACCAGCACGGACGATCTGACCTTACATGACGTCCCCTTCCGCTGTAGGGATGGGAGGTGCAGCAAGGACAGCGAGCAAGGGCGCGCGGATCGAGCATCCGTAGGGCTCTGCGATCCTTCAGTACTTTGTATGGCCGTACTTTTTGTTCTCCAGACTCTGTCTTTGACTTTCTCTCGTCCACGGTCCCAAAGTGATGGATGAACTCTCCATGGCTGCCCATGGCGTTGAAGTTGTTCCTGGTACCTTAACTATCTGCCCCTGTCGTGTTGTTGCACGGAGAGCTGCTCGTACAACCCATGCCATGATTTAGCATGGTACAATGAATAATTCTTTGGTGACTCTAATTTCGAATATTGACCAATGTGTGCTCCTCATAGAAGACTGCCACCGCGTCAGAGGCTGCACGTCGATGTTCATGACCATGCAGAGGCTGGGTCTGTGAGAGAATGTGAGATATCGACCGGACGGTCGTTCCGAAGTGGATCTGCCCTAACTCCGGGTTGATCAGTCCTAGACAGAGTCCAGCCAGCTGGACTGCACTACTGTAGGAGATCTGTCTGTGGTCAAAGTACGCTCGCCACACCAAAGCCACAGCCATTCTTCGCTCCTCATTCCTGGGAACCGCGCAACGGCGTGTACTCGAGCCTCAATCCTCTCTCAATTGCAACCGCCGACGCAACGTTTCATCGCCCAGATTCTCTTCCTCTGTCACGAGTAATCAAACATCGTTTGATGGCCAATTTAAATCATCGTAATCCAATCTGCTTACATTGTGGCTGGCTCGGCACGTAATTTGTGTTTTCTTTTTCTTTTTGTTTTTATCATGTTGGAGTTGCACCACCACTGGCACACCACCACACACTTTCTACGTAGTGTATTGATAGCCTGGACCTGTTCCACATTGCGTAGACAGTTTCACTCTTCTCCACGTACTGTGCATAAAAATTGTATCCAATCCGAGCGCTATCGCCAGGGATCCTTCAGTCGAGAGATCCTAAGTTTGCCGCAGTGTTCGCGCGGGTCAGCGATCCCGGATCGAAGTTGACAGTTGATAAATCACATTTTCATCCGCCCATGCACCGAGGGGCAAACAGCTCCCTATCACGATCATTGGACCATCGTTATAGCTGTATGCGCTCGGTCCAATCCAGTCTTGCGACAAAAGAATTGTAATGGCGCGGAGAATCCTATTCGCTCAAGTCCCGGCTGAAAGCTCACATCGAATCAATATGCCAGTGGTATGGCATTCAGTAGATGTTCGCCTCGTTGTGAGATATATCGTCTGCTAGTTGAAGTGCAAGGCTTTAGATACATATTCATATTATCATGTAGTAGTATAATACTACTTCCACTGATAGCCTGCTCTGACTCGGAGGAGCGATGTGATATGCCTGATCTGAGATGAATTACTGTGTGCACATCTCCATTGGATAGAGTACAGTACTCACTTCATCTTATCCAAATGTGCACACTTGGCCCTCTCTTCTTCTCATCTGTACGATTTGCTTCCCCGGCTGTTGACTCCCCACATTCCAATAAAAAGTCTTTCATGCATGTGCATCACCTAAGCTGACCCGCGGGCTCTCCGGCGCCGCAGACGTCTACCAGTTGTATATACTGCCAGTGCTACTAGCAACCCCTGATCGGCGGATGCACCACACATATACATATACTAGTAGTGTAGTATATGTTCCGCAGCACCGAGGCAGTGTGTCCTACATCGGCCGACGCACAGGACCCTCGCTTCTCGATTGGCATCACATTCCTCCCCGTTGTCGGCGTCGCAGCAAGCCATTGGATTTACTGGCAGGCTGCATGGAAGATAGACACCAGTAGTACGGAGTACTTGGCACGGTTTGCAATTGTAGCCGGGCTAGAACCCCACACCACTGGAGGATGAAAGGGTACCTGGGTAACCAAGGGCTCTGCTTCTCGCCCTCGCAGACAATAAACGGCTCCTTTCTAGGAATGCCCTGGGCAACGCAGCGTCATCATGTAGAAGCTTGTAAATCTAGCTCTCGATCGACGGTCGATATACTGTTAGTCGTACAATTGTATTTTGATCAACCTAAACATCCCCGGATTCTGCTCAATAGTACGTGTACAGTATATGTACTATACATGAACAGTTTGGGGAGCAATAGTCTACTAGTAGAAGTTAGCAGATCATTCAAACCATCGGGCCGGAACCAGATAACCTCGAAGCCGACACCTTCTTCACTCACAACGATTGGCCCGGAATATCCATCTCAGATCGCGGGAAAGGGAAGCAGAAGGGGGCCGGGCGACTGTGAAACAATCGTGGGGATTCGAAACATCGTCGCAGACAGGGGAACCTATCGGACGAGACCATAACGGAAGCCAGCGACTTCCCCCCGAGAAGATCTCAGATTTATTTCGATTTTCTTTGTTCCTGATTTTCTTTTCTTATTTTTCCTTTTTTCCCTTTCCCCTTTTCCCTATTTCCTATTTTCCCCTGGGGGGGCTGCAGGCTGCAAGGCATGCGTGAAACCTACCTAGATATTGGGACTTCGCTCCCTCTTCTCGATTGACCGGATTACTTAGAGATGCGTCCGCGATGCAACCGGAACTGTTCTTCCACCCGAGCTTAATGGTAAAATTTCCGAGTCCACTGTTCTGGGTCCTTGCAGTCTGTTGCTGTGGGATTCAGGTCTAGAACGAGTGCTGCCATTGTTTTGTCTAAGATGCGAAGTGGACTAGCGAAGAAAGTCGAGTTGAGACGGGCTGGCTGGCCATTATGGAAGCAGGGAGCAGCAATTGAATTGTAGCTGTGCGATCCCTGAGGCATTTTTCAAATCATTATTATTTTTGATGTCATTGTTGTGGTAATTGTTTCTTTTCGATAATGTCGGGCTGGTCGGTGGTGTAGTTTGGAAACGCCAACGATGGCGATGACGTTGGTGTTGGTGTTGGCGCTAACCACCCGAGCAGCTTGGGCGGAGCATGGACAGGTAGAGTAGACGTAGATACAAAAATGCCAAAGGTTGTGGAGTCATCGCACTGATGCTAGCAGCCACTATAACTAGTGACCGTACTAGCATCATTCGCAGCTAACTCAGGGTTTCGGTCGAACCGCACAGACTGAACTTGTAGCTTCCGAGTCTTCCCCTCTCCTCGTCGTGACCTTGAAAGTAGCAGCATGTTTGGTTCCTGTGGGGAAGTTCGTCCATTAAACCCGCCTGAACCGTTGGAACTACTGGATCTGCTGGTCATCTCTGTGGTTCAGGAGAGATCCGTATTCAAATCTGTACTGTACTCACGCGGTACCTGTATGATCACACTGGGCCGTCGCTCAGGGTGTCTGTGCTGCTGTCCATGACTATACGTGCATAAGCTCGGATGCCAGCCTATGGCATGATGGATATATCTCGATGCCCGACATCCCGCGCCAACGCATCAAGTACAGTACTCAGTACTTCCATTGTCAACTGCCAGTGCTGGCACAGTGCCCACAATGCCCGCCGAGAGTAATGCGAATACTCGGCCTTACAGTAGTAGTTGTATTGTTCGCCTCGACCAACCGTGGTTCTAGACTGGAGACAATTCGATCGTACGGAGTACGGAGTCCAGTTGACCAGGTCCAGTCAGGTTCGCCCTGTTTGTAGTAGCAGTGTTAGTCTCTCGTGTTTTCTGCTGACTCCTGGATCTTGGATCTTGAATCGTGAATCTTGGATCTTGGATCTGATCTTGCCTGAATCTCGCCCTACCCTGCCTTGCCTTCAGGTTGCCTTGCCTCCAGCTGTACAAGACTTGGGCTAGTGAATGACAAGGAGTGAAGTTGAAGTGTTCCCATCAATTATTGAAATTGAAAATTGGAAGTGGTAAGCACAGAGCAAGAGCAGGAAGGTGCGTGTTCCACCACTTGCACCTTCCTTCACTTCTGCCTTCACTTTTCTTTTTTCCCTTCTTTCCACTCTATTCTCTATTCTCTTCTCTCTTCACTTCTTCACCTCTTCATCTTTCTCTATCATCTATTCTATACTATACTCCAACCCTGAAGTTCCCCGAGTCCATCACCGCAAATCCGATCGCTGATCGCTGATTGCTCCGTCCACAGTTGATGGTGCGCTGCTGCAGCAGCCGCTGCAACTAACCCCCCCCCCCCCCAGCCATCTCAATTAACCAGCCACCTCACTTTCGGAGTCCTCCACAGTCTGCTCCCTCTTCGACTCTCTTCTATTCTCTACATTCCTCATTCTACAGTCTCCAATTCTCTGGATTCTAATTTAATTACTTCTGGGGGAATCTCAAACCCCCCACTCCGAACTGCGACGGCGACTGCGATTGCATCCACTCCGTTCGCTATTGCGATACCCCGGAGTTCAGCTTCAGCTTCAGCTCTAGCTCCGGCGTGAACTTTGCATTGTCGCCCAATTCCCCCCAATTTACCAGACCTTTGCCAGAGGTGTATCGCCACTCTCGCAGACCGTCTTACGAAGTCTACGACCTTAACGAATCCTCAACTTTCACGACCCCGGCACCTCAGCGCCAACAGCCATTAGCCCACCGTCCTCCTTCCACTCATTCCGCTGAATCTCGCCCAAGTTCAGCTTCCGGTGGCCCTCGTTACCTCAGACGTGCTCGCCGAACACCAGAGCCTCGTCAATTGCCTCATCGGAGAGCCGTCTCGCTTGACACATCTACCAGACAGCCTCCTCGGCCTCAGCCAGCGCATCCGCCGATACCAGTCCCCGTTGACCCGACCCCGGACAGTGGAATAGCTGCATTACGACCGGCTCTCTCCGAAGCTCACACAGACGAAAACGGATCGACCGTCGACGATCCTTATCAGCTTCTCGATAGCTCATATTGGCCCTGGAGAACTACCGGTGTCTCCTCGCGTACCGCATCGGCAATCCTCTACGCTCTTGAGGACGCAATTCGTCGACCCTTCACGTTCACAACCGATTGGGACGAAGTGAATGCTTCTATGTCAGATATGGTAGGCGTTGCTGGTCCCGCTGGTCCTGCTGGACCCGTTGGCAACAGTCGCGTTCAGAATGGTACTTCTCGTATTCCCCAGCCCCCTGCGCCGATATCAACACATCCTCCTAGCGGTGTTCGTACCCCGACAGATATCATGAGACAGCGTCGAGATCGAGAAGCACGCCGCAAGGCTGAGCAGGAGGCTCGCGACAAAGAACAAAGTGATCTAGAGAGACAGCAATTGGAACAGGAGCAATCCCAAGTGCAGGCTCAGGCTCAGGCTCAACAATATGCAGCGCCAGCTGCAGCCGACCCTGCGCCACAGCGTCGGACGCAACCCCCTCGAGCTCCAAGAGGAGCTCAACCGACACCGGAAGGTGTCTCTGGCTCCAGCTTCCGACCAGGCACTGCTGCAACACCGACCACTGGTGGCCCAGGATATCAAGTACCTCCTCCAACGGGTGATCTGCCACCTCAACCTCGGCCAGGCCCTTCCTCCAGCCAGCAACAATTTGCTCCAGCTCCGCAGCATACCCGCTCACAAAGCGCCGCAGCGGCCACTGGCCAGACGGGGACTGGGGGATTATCAAGACCGGGGCAAACTCCAGCTAGTCAATCTGGGGCCCCACAAAGTCTACAGCAACCTAAGCGCGCTGGGTTTCCTCATGCTTTCGAACGTTGGGAAACTCTGTCCTCGCATTGGGAGGGTCTCACCAGTTACTGGATCCGCAAGCTTGAGCAGCACAATGACGACCTGGAAAAGGATCCTCTCAGCCAACAACTTGCCCGACAGATCACCGACCTTTCCGCAGCTGGTGCCAATCTCTTCCACGCTGTAGTCGAACTACAGCGTTTGCGAGCATCCTCAGAACGAAAATTCCAGCGCTGGTTTTTCGACACCCGTTCTGAACAGGAACGTGCGAAGGAACTGCAGGCGGATCTCGAACGGCAATTGAAAACGGAACGACAAGGCCGCACCGATGCATTCGCTGCTGCTCAGACTGCAGAACAGGACAAATCTCGATCCGAGGAATTGCTCCGGGAGATGCGTCGCGAGCTTCAGATTTCCCGAGAAGAAGCCCGGCGTGCCTGGGAGGAGCTTGGTCGCCGCGAACAGGAAGAGCGAGACCGCACCAACTCCCTCCGCAATGGCGAACCCACCTTAGTCGGCGGCGTCCAAGTCGTTCCTATGGTCCAGGGTCTCCCGAGCCGCCATACGACCCGTCCTCCCACTCGCGAAGATCCATATGCTGGTGGCCCACCGGCCACGTCGATGGGCACAGAGTACCAAGGCGGCAAACCCACCGACCCAAGTTCAGGTCACCAGTACTATGACGAAGCTCCTCCCATGTCGCCAACTGGCTCAGACCCCTTTATTGAACCAAGGAAGGTCGATCCACCCTCCACCAAGCCTGCTTATGCAGAACAGCCGTACGAGCACGATCCGACCAGCGCAGCATATCACGGCGCTCCGATCTCTGAGCCAGACGACCGCTCCTACGTGGGCAGCAGCGATGCTGGAGAAGATGAATATGGGCACTACCCACCACACGGCCATGGCAATGTGTCATTCCCTCCTCCTGCTCCGCTCTCGGAGGGCAGTGATGAATACGATGATAGGCACTATGTAACTGACGGCGCCTACACAGGGGCACCCACCTCCGCCCCAACGCATGCGCCTTATCCACCCACTACGATTGACTATAGTGGTTCGGGTTGGGGCGTGGGCACAGGCTGGGAATCTGTTACGCCGAGACACCGCCACCCGACGCGTTTGAGTGATGTTCTGGAAGAGGATGAGCCGAGTCGTACTAGTCCAAGCCGTGCTAGCCAGGCGAGTCGCAGCCAGGCTGGACGTAGCCAAGCTGGACGCAGTATTCAATGATTGACTCATGGGTTGAATTGTTTTGCATGGAACCCGAGGAACCACGGGTTTCGACGTGCATGCTGAGGTTATATGGGATCACAGTTCCTATGTGACCGTCTTCATTTTTTTTTGGGAACCAAATTTGAATCCGCATCTGAGGTGTGCTGCGTACATAGAAAAATGGGGTTGTGTTGCTGCTCTTGCTTTTCGCATCTAGCACAAGCGTGTCATCTCTGATCTTTGTCCAATTTTTTTTTTCTTTGATTTATGTTTTCTCTCTTCGTCTTTTCCTAGGAGTCGTTTTCTTCATGTTCGTATTTTCTTTCTTATACACTGGTCTTTGCGGGTTTCGTCCTGCTTCTCATACCTATTTGCCCTTTTCTTGTCTATCGGCGTTTCAACTTTATCCCCCCTCTTTTCCTTGTCTATTTTGCTTGTTATTTAAGTTTGAAATGGTGATAATACATACCTGGGTAATTGCTCTGCATATATACCTTTCCGGCTCAAATTCTCTATCAATTGATGGGCGTACATTACCAATACTATCAAGTAGGCACCCGTGGACTTGGTCCACGGGTCGATTTCCACAGCCCATCCATGGATGGATGCAACCTTATTACTAGTAGATCTTGAACCTTATAAAGTTCAAATGTTTACTTCGGCTTCCAAGGTTAGAGAAAATGTACCAGCCCTGCAGTCAAATTCAAGTCGGTTCAAGGTACGAGTAAGTTCTTGTCTGTAAGAATTCAGGGCCTCGGCCTTGGACGAAATCACCCGCATCTTAGAGTTTGAATGTTTCTCACACTGAGAACGACTCGGAGTAATAGTACTAGTATCTAGGCAGTCGAACATTGCTCGTTCAAGTTCACGTTATGAGGTTTAAGTACCTAGGTACGACTCGGAGTAGTAGTATTATTATTATTATTATTCAAGTTGGCTATCTGCAAATTCCAAGCCTCAAGTTGAATCTAGGGGCATCTAAGAATATATCCCCAATTCCCCCAAGGTTCTTGTACGCTCTTGAACTTCGAAACCCTTCCAAAGGATTAGGTATCGTCGTTGCTAGTATACATTGAGAACGAAGTTTCTCAATTGTTGCTACTAGAGTTCGATGAATAATTGGGAATTCATGTGAGCTAGTGCGTCACTCTTCTATTTCTGGAATAAGCCGAAAGGTAACTATCCATGCAGGCGAACCTTGGAAGAACTCCAATTTGAAGGTTTTCCAAGAGCGCGATGTCGCCAAAATGGATTTTTATAAGACGCTAAACTCTTAATCTCTTCTACTAACTGCTCGTAGCACTATTAGCACTCATGAGATCAATTGATAAATCAAAGCAAAGTCTTGAGGCCTAAATTGGCCCTTGGACCATCAAATGTTACTTTTACTTGCAACTAGAAACGCTGCATCGCACGGACCTTAAGCATTTCCCCCGCCTCTCAGCTACAAGTCAGACAACCTCTCTCAGTTCCCAAACCCAGTTCTTCGCGTAACCTCGAAATAACAATAAATCAATACAGAATACAAGTCTGGTGAGTTCGAATACCTAGGTACCTACTAGGCGCCAGTACTGCCATACCGTACAAGTTCTCTTCAAAGGTCGAAATAACAGCAAACATGGCCCCTTTCAAGTTCCTACGGGCAACCGCAATTGCATTAGTGTTATCGACATCATCATATTACATGATCACTACTTATACGCGTCGTCGATCAAACTTGAATGAATCAATCATAAAGAACCGCACCAAAGAAGTCGTCAAGAAGATAGAATCTCAGACCTGGGCCGACCTCAGATTAGACTTCATTGCGCCTATCCGATTATTCCTCTCAGAGACCCTTCTGGAAAAGGGATGGAACATCGTGCACCGCTCATTCGGTCCTATCGAGAGTGTAGACGACCCCATAATTACATCCGGGTGGTTTTTGTCAACCGTGAAGATCCCGCTGAAACTTCAACATGCTGATTTCGGTCTACAATTACTTATGACCCCCGGAGGTAGTCTTGTAGGTCTTCACTTCACGGGCTTTGGAGAAGGTTGGCAGACGCCAAGTTATGGAAACAGTACTCTTGTCGAGATAGACATGCTAGTTGGGCCGGATCAACTCAAAGTTGGCGCAACGCTTTGCTTACCATGTACATCGGGAGAAGCGCCATCGTTTCCCTGTGTGGTATTTCTATCAGGTTCTGGCCCCTGTGATCGAGATTCAACAATTGGAGTCAACAAGCCCTTGAAAGATCTCGCCTTGGGCCTGGCAAGTCGAGGGATCGCATCTGTACGATTCGATAAAGTAACGCACGCGCACACCAAGGCACTTCGCGGTCGAAACAACTTCACACTCACAGATGAATATGTCGAACATGCAATCGATGCAATTAGACAGAGCCAGAATCATGCGAATATTGACGCTAGCCGAGTATTTATCCTCGGACACAGCTTAGGCGCAGTGGTTGCCCCCAGACTAGCGGCTGCTATGGATACTTCAATAGCAGGCTGCATTATCATGGCAGGACCTGCAGAGCCAATATACAGATGCTACGTCCGCCAGCTTCAATACATTGAGTCACTTGATGGACCTGAGTCGCTGTATCTCAGCAAGCAGATTGAAGATGCCCGGGAGAAAGCAGAAATGGCAGATAGCGAAGATCTCACATTATCAACGCCTGCGAAGAAACTGCCCTTTGGAACCGGTCCTGCATACTGGCTTGATTATTTCAAGTTTAAGCCCATTGCGACATTGAAAGAACTGAAAGCGCCGACCTTGATCATGCAGGGCTGCAGGGACTACCAGGTGACCATGAAAGATGATTACTGGCAATGGCATGATGCTCTTTGTCATAGAGAGAATGTTCAATTTCGTTTATATGAAGAGCTGAATCATATGTTCATTGCGGGCAAAGGCCTCTCGACTCCACTTGAGTACAGTATACAAGGAAATGTGGATGAGCGAGTCGTGGTTGATATCGCTGAATGGGTCTTCAAGTTAAGCTAGCTCTCGAGGAATGGGGGCGATTCTAACCGCGTATAGCCGCGGTGGATCCGAAGCTGATCCTCGAACAGGCAGACAAAATTGAATCGATTTTGCGTTATGCGAATATCTACTTCCTCCCAATAGAAACTCGGAATCAAAGGAGATTGATAAAAGCATCTATACATGCGGGAAACAATAGTACTGCCTGGTAGTGCGTCTAATAGAGCTCCAAGTTCAAACCGAATCATCGTCCGGAAACAGTCCGCCTTGCACCTGAGCAAGGGTAAACACTTGAAACCCTGGCCCCCATTTACCCATGCACCAAGTGATACTATCATTGCCTACGCGCCCCACTCGCCTTTCGACGAGATGAAGGCGGTCGGTGAGCGGAGTCACTGATGGTACCGCTGAAATTGGGGCTAACATTGAATTTGTGAAGTAACACATCAGCACTTTGGCATAGCCCCCGGGGCCGCTTCATGGCATCATTGGAGCCGCTTAACACAGCCGCAAGATCACCCGAGCATCAAATTGCCTTCCTCTTAGTACCAGTATAGCTATACATACTAGTTTGGAATACTGGTATATTGGATAGCCTTATCTCTCCAGCCAATCCTTTCAAGCTCCAGTTCATTCAAGCCGCACTGGCAGGTGCATTTCTAATGACCCAGTACTACTACTACTACTACTACTATGACTAGTTGAAAGCGCGGTCGAGGCAGTGGTTTCTTGCCGTTGGCGGCACCAAAATGGATGATCATCTTAGGCCTTCCGATCATCGCGATCGTGGGCTGCTACATGGTGCTGGATGTAGGTTACGGGAAATTCATGAACTGGAAAGAGAGAGATCGACCCATCCGACCCTTGAGACGCTCTCGAAAACGCGCTCTCACACTGCCCTTACCGGACAAAAAGTCAATATTCAAACATCATCGCCAAGAGTCAATAGATCAAACTTCGGCATTCCTCATTCGACTACCGTTGGATGCTCGTTTGATGATCTATGAGTATTTGATAGGGCCATGTAAACAAGTGCTACACGTGCAAGGGATATCTCGTCGCTTATGTGGAATTCGATGTCATGATACTACTAGCGATGGCCAGGTAGAATCATTCAAGGATCACACGTGTTGGAATGATACCCAAGGTCCCTGGGATTCTTCTCGTCCGACCTTTCTCGACTTGCTATGCGTATGTCGCCAAATGTACGTTCAAGCATGCCAAGATAAGCCAGAGAGAGAGAGAAAAAGGGAAAAAATGAAACATCCGAGCTAATGTTCATACTAGGTATTCTGAAATGATCCATATTCCTTACTCCAAGTACATTTGGAGTGTCCGAGATCCCGGCATGATTCTAGCATTCTCACATACAATGCTGCCTCAGCGACTCGCATCTATTCGAAGGCTACACAACAATTTCCCTATTCCTATACCAGAACCGAAACAACCAGGACGCACGGGTAGTTCAGGGACAGGGAAATGGGGAAAGCTTCTCTCTTCCCTGTGGCAGAAGGATTGCCAGATTATCGCTCAGATGGCGGCTGCAGACCTACAATGTCTTGAGATCGAACTTGACGTTAGAATTTGGGGAATTGGCCCATCATATTACCATGGGGAGTTGTGGATCAGAGAAGATGTAGTCCAGTGGGTATTGAATCCGCTCATGGACCTCATTGATCTTCCGGTTTCGAAGTTCAGCGTGACTTTGCGCAATTGGCCTTATGACGCCGAAAAGGTCTCGCAGATACTTGGAAGAGAACCTCGGATTCCGATTACACTGAAAGCGCCTACCAGTAGTTCATAGCTACCTAAATACCCCAGCGCTTAGGTAGTAGTCATTGCCAGTGGTACATAACCAGTACTAACTAGTACATACCACTATACTATAACCTTGGAATATCCATGGATGCTTCAAGTTCCAATGAAACTCGAACAACCTTAGACCACCTGTGCTTGGTCTATTATTAGAGGCACTTGTGAAGGCACTTGTGTACGAACCTACCCATATATAGTTTAGTAGGCACTAGCATCGACTTTAATTAATAGTGTGAACTTGAAGACTGATCAAAATTCTCCACTGTAGCATTCAAGGAAGGTGTACTCCGTACTACGGGGAAGAGAAAAGATCGTCTCAGAATTATTCTACTTGACTGGCAGATAGGATGCCCAGGAAAGAAAGAAAGACAAAAATTAAATTATATGTCAACACAAGTCAACCCACGTCAACCCACAATGATTGTGTGGAACGTTTATTTATCTTTTTTTTTCCGGTCGCGTGTCAAAAGGCGAAGCAAAGCCAAGGCGTGATCTAATTGGACAACCCCGCAGAGCCGCACTAGCATCGATAAGCTATCGGCTTAATATGCTAAAACAATTGCCTAGCGGCAGTCGATGTATAGATATTGAATAATATTCGTTGGTCAATTCTCAATCAAAGATAGCCTTAGTGTAGGGGAATACCCTGGGAACACGCTATATTGAAGACTTTTGGGGTATTCGGCACGCGGCAACCAACCGAAATATCGGGCCGAAATCGTAAGACGGAGTGGATTGACCAATCAGAGAGCTTTTAGTGTGGGTGTGTGGGGCAGAGTGGAGTTATGGTTAAGTAAAAGAAAGAAGCTGTTTTAGGAAGGCGCCGAGAAGATTTCGAACCGTTTCGAGTAGCACTTGCCCTGATTGAACCCAACGGAAAAAAGTCAATCTCGGTTCCTTCCTTTTCTTTGCCTTCTCTACTTCTTTGCCTCCATTCAACTTATTAAGATATCTCCCTCCTCACCTCCACCTCCACCTTCTCTCTCTCTCTCTCCCACCTACTCCCTCTCGCCTCTCACTTTTTATACACACCACATACCCTTCGGTTTCGTCTCGACCACATCCCACATCCACTTCTAATCCGATGTCACCGAAGGCTAAGGAGGGTGGTGAGCTCTTTGCTCAGGATGGTTTCGCCCACGATGGTTTCGGCGAGATGAGTGATCGCGAGAAGCAGGTCTATCAGGGTGGCGTGCAGAAGTTCAACCAGCTGAGCTGGAAGCAGCTGACGATCGTGTTGATCGTGGAAGCTGTCGCCTTGGGAACTCTCTCGATCCCCCAGACTTTCGCGACGCTGGGCATGGTGGCCGGTGTCATCTGCTGTGTTGGTCTTGGTCTGATTGCCGTCTATACCAGTTACATCATCGGTCAGGTTAAGGTCAAATTCCCGCATATCTCGAACTACCCTGAGGCTGGTCGCCAAATGTTCGGACGGATTGGTTATGAGGTTATCTATATTATGCTGTGCCTCGAGTTGCTTCTGTCTGCGGGCTCGCACTGTTTGACTGGAACTATCGCCTTCGCCAATATCACCGGTAGCGGAATTTGTACTCTGGTCTTCGGTGTCGTGTCGATGATCATCTTGCTTATTTTTGCCATCCCGCCTACTTTCTCGGAGATGGCTGTTCTGGGTTACATTGATTTCGTCTCGATTATTATCGCTGTCGGTATCACTATTATTGGAACCGGTATCCAATCGAGCGACGCTGTTGGCGGTCTTGCAGCAGTCGACTGGTCCGCTTGGCCTAAGGAGAACCTGACTTTCGCTGAGGCTTTCATCGCTCTGTCCAACATCATCTTCGCCTACAGCTTTGCTCTTTGCCAGTTCTCCTTCATGGATGAAATGCACACCCCTACCGATTTCCCCAAGTCTATCTGGGCTCTGGGTCTGATGGAGATCCTCATCTACACTATTACTGGTGCTCTTGTCTACGCTTTCGTCGGACAAGGTGTTCAGAGCCCTGCTCTCCTCTCCGCAGGCCCTCTGCTTAGCCGTATTGCATTCGGTATCGCCCTGCCTGTCATTTTCATCAGTGGATCAATCAACACCGTCGTTCTGGGCCGCCTTATTCACGGCCGTATTTTCAAGAACTCGAACATCCGCTTCATCAACACCAAAATGGGTTGGATTACTTGGCTCGTCGTGGTCTCCGTCCTCACTGTGCTAGAGTTCGTGGTTGCAGAGGTTATTCCCTTCTTCAGTGACCTGTTGTCGGTGATTTCTTCGCTCTTCGTCTCCGGCTTCACCTTCTACTTCCCCGCTATTATGTGGTTCATGTTCATTCGCAACGGTAGCTGGACTACCCCGAAGAACATCTTGCTTACGGTGGTGAACACTCTGATCTTCTTCGTTGGTTTGATCGTCTTGGTTGGCGGTACCTACTCTAGTATCGTTGATATTGTAAGTTCTCTTCAAGTTCTCACTGCTATTATTTGTCTTGCAAATGCTTACTATTTCACAGATCAACTCTTATGCCGACGGCACTGTTGGTGGTGTGTTCTCTTGCAAGTCCACCTAGAATACCATGCAGCGCATGGAAAATGTATAGATACGATAGATCTCTTTCTGAATATACCACATGAGATGCACATAATTTTGCTTACCCTGGTGCACTCCACTCGTCGCGAGACTTGATTATTCTGAACAACTCAAGTTGAATAAGTAGAATAAAGTAGTAGTACTATACATGAGTAGATAAATCATACACGACTGCCCAGGTGCCACCCGTGTGCAGATTATAAAATGCCAACTTGAACACAACCCTTGACCCGGAGACTGGAGAATCACTTCGAAAGCGCAGCACTGCTACCAACAGGACTCGAAGCACCAACTTGAAGCTTCTCCCCATCAAACTCCACACTCTCATCAGGCGAATGATAAGCCCGACTAGCAGTTTTCAACTCCCGCTCCAAAGCCTCCGTCAACGCATTCAACAACCACTGAACCTCACTCTTCTCCCCAACCAAAGGGTTCTTCTTATCAATCCAACTCCACCCCCTCCTCTCCTGAGCCCGATACTCATCCTCACCCTTCTCCTTCCCAATCAACATATCAGACCGGGACGGCTTCTGATCACCCGAGATAAGAGAAAGGTAATACTCCCATTCCAAATAATCGAATTCCTTCGCCAAATTATTGCGCGCATAGTCCATCATTTTGCGAATCTCACGGAAAAGAAGATAATGGTAATGATGCACGTTTTCCGCAGCAACGTCGCCGCGTTGACGGGCTGATTCTTCTCTTTTATGCTCTTCTGCTTCGAGGGCTTCGCGTTCTGCACTTGGTGGTACTGAGTTTGTAATTTTCTTCCCATTTGATCCGGACCCGGACCCTGTCCTGTTGAGTATATCCTGATTATTGTCTTCGCCGGTGATTTCTTGAAGCCACCTATCTCGCCATGAAATGTGTAGAACGGCTCGGATTCGATCGAGGAAGGCTTGTTCGCCTGGTAAAATGGTTATCTCGCCGAGGAATATAGTAAGATCGCGAACGGTGCGGATGAGCGTATCGCCGATATTAGATATGAGGATCGTAATCGTCGGCACGGCGAGAAGAGACCAAAAGACGAAGAAGGCTTTTCCTAAACTGCTTATAGGGTAAAAATCGCCATAACCAATCGTTAAAAGCGTCGTGTATGCGAAATAGAGCGCTTCAAAGTACGTCCACTGCCGCTTATCTTCTGAGCGCCAGAAAACAATTGCGCCAATTAGCCACAGGGCCATCCAGACTGCTAGTGACACGATTAGAGAAATCCATTTATACTGGACGGTGGCTAGTTGGCGGATTCGACGCATGGTGACGAATTCGAGCTTTTGTCGCTCCCTTTCGCTCATGTTGGCTGTTTCTTCATTTGAGGTGGATAGATCTGGTATCAATCCTGGCAGTCGGTTGCGATTTGAAGCTGCCTCCTTGACGAGAAGTCGTCGCGTATGTTCCATGAGTAAATCGGCGATCTTTTGTCGACCACGTTCGAGCATGAGGGTTCTTATAGACGAGATGATTAAACCGAGAATCACGATTCCACCCACGGCATACGGAAAGAGAAGGCCGCGGCCGAGATGTGTTGCCGGAACGTAGTTCCCAACGCCGATGGTGAGCAGGGTGTAATCGGCCCAATAGACGGAATCCAAGAAACGCCATCCTTCAATAGTGGCGTAAACTTCGGCACCTCCAAGCAGGTATATGCAGAATATAATTGTTTGCAACATGAGTGTCCTTTGGCTGGTCGTCAACTTGAACTCCCGGTCATAGTGACCCCTATAAGCCCCGTATGCTGTAACGGTTAACAACGAGGAGATGATGAAGTATAATCCAGCAGCAAACGCTCCATAGAAGTAGCTCTGCGCATAAATACGGCCGTCATTCTCTGGTCTGTACATCATAACACCCATGGGGATGAGGATGCCGATCAGGAGTGCCGATGAAATATACCAGCCGATGATGGTGATAGGTTGGGCAACCTCGAAACGAACTCTGCGTGCCATGTTGAGAGAGAGGAATAGGTTGGCTATGAGGGCGAAAGCTAGGGAAATTGCGTTGATCGCAGTGACCCTGATACAAGTCAACATCAGCCGTTAGAAACACACAAACTGACAGGAGCATTGTGGCCGTACCACTTTGGATCGATGACCTCTTCACCACCCATTTCCATTCGCCATGGCTGTGACAGAGAGCATACACTGAATGCACTAGCCATGGGCCCGAAGGTACCCTGTCAAAGAAAGAAGTAAGTATGGCCAATAAGGTAAACTGAGCATTCCTGTAGCTCACTGCAGTTAATGGATACGCAGTACTGGCCAACCACCATCGTGCGGCATGAGGGACCCCGGTATCTGCACCATCGTCCGTTTCATTTGAGGGAATATCCTTCAATCCATCTCCTGTAGTGCTGGTAGTTTGGTCTAGAGTATTAGCCTCATCGGCGATAGCGTCGTCCAGCCCTGGATCGTTCATGGTGGAACCCGGGGAAGCTTGGCAGGGCAAGAGAAGGGTCCTTTTTTACTCAAGGGGAGGACATGATATTTAGAGGATAGAAATCTCCGAGATGAGTGGGGAAAAGCACCATCGCCAAGTAAGTTAGTGGCGCTTGTCAAAAACCAAGCTTTTGCAAAAGACTGGGGGAATCCAAGGCAAGTCCAAGCAAGTCCGTCATGGGATCGGCGATGCCCGACGTCATGTCACGTGTGGGTTAGATTTGATACTTTCAGCATTAAACTAGATCTGCGCAATGACCTAGTGTTGAATGATAGAAAAATATACACTAGTGTATTAGTTATGATGTTATAGATGGCTGAATAAACTCGACAATCCCCAGCAGATTATTAGAACAAGGCGAATGTAGCTGAAAATCAACTTGAAGAGAATTGAATTGTGTATGTATTCCGGCATGTAGTTAACTGGCCGGTCGAAGCCAAGATGGGACAAGATGAGACGAGGAAAAAGGAATGATGAGCTCATTATGCTTTTATCTCAGAAAAAAAAAAAGAAAAGCAAATAAAAAGGGAGAAGGCACGGAATTCAATCCCTGTACATCGCATCAACCAACTGCTATACATCTCGGGTAGAACAGCAAAGAAGAGCCAGCTCCTGCTTTCTCAACACCCGGTTAAACACAATGGATGTGCAAGACCAAGCAAAAAGCGTTGAAGAGAAGAAATGAAATGAAAAATGTTGAAAGAAGTCCCCTGGATAATAGGACACCAAAAACTCCACTCAAAATGACCCGCATTGCCATGGGATTGAGGAGAGAAAAGATTCACATGTCGTCCGAAGAAGCTCGGGATAGAAAATTAGGGTATCGCAAGAGAAAAAAATAAGTTTCAGCGGGATCATGTCATAATATGCATGGCATCACACTGAGTGGTCATCAAACTAAGAAATGGTCAGCTATGGGCCACTGCTAATAGCACAGACGGCTGTGGGCTACTCACATTGGTTGCCCCCAGGCGTCAGAGCCGCCGGTACATTGTGCTGATGTGCAGGTCGAGGGGAAGGGCGACGGGCAAACTGAGGATCAACATCTTCATAATAGGCGGTGCCCTGGTTGGTGTTTAGATGCACGGGTGACGGGCTAGGGCGCGGTGTTGTCCCTCGCATATCAGGAGGTCCCCAGCCTGCACGAGCAGGGATGTAAGATTCAGTTCGACTGTATAGACTCGTCGGGCTTTCAAGCGGTGCCTGCTGGCCGTCAACAGAAAGCGCGTGAGGAGAATCGGTGCTTGTGGTAGACTCGTGCACATCAGATCGCGGGGCCTGAGGCTGCATTTCAATCGCTTGACCAACCGTCTCGGGCGACACAGCCATTCCGATTGGTCCTGGAGAAGGTTGACGCATGGGTCCAACAGGGGCTTGGCCTTGATAATTATACACGTCTTCGCCAGAGGGTACCGGGCGGCCATAAGAATCAAAGCTGCGATTGGAACCTGTCATATAGCCAACTCCGCCGCCACGAGGACCTCCACGAGCGGGCATCATTCCACCGCGACCACCCCGTGGTGGAGGGCCCATATAGCCACCTCTATAGGCACCTGGAGGACCGCGAGGAGCACCAGCATATGGACCTCCGCGGCCATAACCACCTCGAGGAGGGTATCCTCCCCTTCCACGAGGTCCAGGTCCAGGTCCGTAGGGGCCTCCGCCACGTCGAGAGCCCATGCTGCCATCGGAGTACTGATTACGTAGTCGAGGGTCAGATGGGTTTCGCGTGGGGCCAGCACCGTAGGGACCTTGAGGTGGCATGCCGGCATCATCCTGGGCGTGGTACGGGGTTCCATGGCGACTCGGGTATTGATTGTCTGGCAGGGCAGGTACATCGTTCATTCCGTTGACTGGTGTTCGGGAGTTCAGGGGAGTCCGATCGTCATCGCTGTCACGAGTGTTTGTACGGAACGTCGCAAAAGTAGGACCCGACTCGGAGGTTGGCGAACCGGTAACCATGGCTTCCTTGTTCTCAGTCGTGATAGGAGGGGGGTCAGCTGCGGTCTGCGCAGCAGCAGCAGCATTTTGTCGGTTGTAATAATTTTCACCACTCATTTCAGCATTCTCGGCGATACGACGTTTTCGCGCTTTTCGGCTCACAAGTGTCCGGCGCATGGCGCAAGTCACCACTCCGCAAGACACATGAATGATGGTCGCCGCGAGGACGATCCAGCCACCCCATTGCAAGTGTGGCACAAAGAGCAAGATGTCGACTAGGAATGCAAGCAGAGTCGCGAGTAAAGTCGGCAAGAGAAGGATGAGTAGAGCGAGGAGGAAGCGTGGCGAGTGAGAAGGCCCGTGAAAGTGAGCAGCTGCGGCTAGGCAGAGACAAATGAGGGTTAGGAAAGCGGCCACGGGGTGAACGATGAGGATAGCGGAGAGAGATTTGCGCGTGCTCGAAGGTAAATTGAAGTCATCGCCGGTACTGTTGATATCATCTAGAGAAGGAAGTCTTAGTTACCAAGTACCAGGCAGCAAGTGAAACGGGGCGCGACTCACTGCTGGTGTATCCAACATGAATGTTGGTACATTTCCCACTCTTACAGTAGCCAAAAACACCGTAATCAACGTCGGTAAAAGTGGCTAGTGGGATTCCCTTCACAATGGGAGTGGACAGGCAGCTGATTAGTAGAAGCGCAAAGGCGACCAGTAGTAGGATTGTGAGAGGCGTCGCGGGTTTGAGTAACATGATCAAGGCGGGGGAGGTAGGCGACCGATCCCTCTAGGACCTAGTCTTAACGCCGATAAGAAACGAGTGAGGTTCAAACTTGCAAACGCAACAGTTGAAAAGGGTGGTGGGGAGGTGTTGTGAATTAAGCCAACATTGGCAGGGACATTGCAGATTTCCTGACACGAAGGGAGGGGAACACAAGAGCGAATAAGAAGAATGGGGAAGAAGAATGGGGGGGAGGGAGAATGGCGTGTGAATGGAGGCTCCAATGAAAGAGAGTGAGGGGGGAAGAAGGAGGAGGAGAGAAGATGGAGAGAAGGAAGATGGAAGAGAAAGAAAAGAATGAAAGAAGAGAACAAGCAACTTCCAAAAAGGTTAAAATTCCAGGTATTTTCCAGGGAAGGAGCGACTGAGAGAGTTAAGAGTTGGAGTTGGGGTTAAGTCTGAGAGGAAGGTGCGACTGGAGAAGTGATGTGATGTGATGACTACTCCTTCCTTCCTTCCCTTACTCTCTTAAATTAAAGGTCTTAGGGTATACAATCTACTCTTATCTTCTTCCTCTCTTCCCTTGTTTACTTCTTCAATACTCTGCTATTCTCTACAATATTCCCTTTCCCTTGTGTATTATATCCATATCCATAACTCCCATTTACTCTGTCCAGATCCCTGCTATTCTTCCGGCTTACGGGCACAGATCCCTCTCTTGTGGGCGCACCGTAGCGCCGCCAGGACCTGGTCTCTAATTCGCTGCCTCTCCGACGTCGCCTCGGGGCCATTCCATGGACCACCCGCGCCAAGCCTCTTCGTTTATGGGGGAATGGAATTAGACTGACACGCTGCTAGAGAAAATGTCCACCCAGAATGGCGTGTTCTTGCGGAGAGATCTTTCAAGATGAACAAGCCGTGACCGCATCTCCACTACTTGACATCTAGTTAGATCTCGACATTTTTCCACCAACATCGCGACAAGACTCGAACTCATACTCTACCTTCAACTTAACGGACTTCATCCGAACAAGCAATGGCCGAGACCGAATTTTCATCGGTTCCAGCCCCCAAGGTTCCGCGGTCACTTTCCTCGCCACAAACCAAACCTCAATGGAAGCTTAACGTATTCGCCTAGACACATGGCCTTGGAAGCCCACTCTATTCCCATACATACCAGGTACCCGTAACCCGGGGCCCTCATGTCTCCATCATGAAACAATTGATCAACAGTCATTGAATCTATACGTTTCGCCGGGCTCCATCCCTTAAAGTGCTGTAAATTCGATACATCTGACTTCCAGGATTTTGCATCCCTTTTCGACAACCTCATCTTGACGTACTCCATACTAGCTCCACTTTGAATGCACGGTGCATCGATTTTACTCCGGGAGGGGATCTGGTCCTGAACGCTGAACGCTGTCTGGACCAGGTCTCCTTGCCGTTGCGGTCCACAGCCCGCGTTTTAGCTGAAACAAGCGGACCTCCGCCGGGTTAAGCTAGCCCCATTCTGAATAGCAATGTCATGGTATCTGTGGGGAGATAAGATGCACCATACTCAAGCAAATGGGGACTCATTGAGCGAGTATTCAACTGCCAGTCGGCTATTTTTGCTCGGCATGCATAGTAGTCGAGGGGCTTGAACTGTCATGGCGTAAAGGACCGAGTCTAAATAAGCTTACGCCTATCTCATGTCGGAGGACCAAGCTAGATTAGATCTGGGATCCCTTGATCGGTCGCAGGCGAGTGATTCCCCGGTCTGGGAACTATGTTGAATCTTGAGCAACATGGTTCAAGTTACTACGTCTAGCACCCGGGCATGGGTTACACGGACAACGGTATAGTTGCAAGGCTACCAGAGGGGATATTACAACTTTTCTATCCACTGGCAAAAGACGGTCAATAAAGTGCGCTAACCGATATCAACACGGCTATCTGGACAAGACCACCGGAGCCCAAGTTGTATGTTGCTATTTTGACGAGAAAGGACAATCGAATCAGTACAATTGTACTAGTTCATCATGTTGACCAAACTTGAACCGGAGCCTTGTAATCTGGACTTGTGAATCGCTCTGCTTGGGGTACACATACAATCTGAGTAACTCACTGTGCCATGACAGAGATTATTAACTCTACATAAACCAGAATGATGTAGCTCAAAGACCACAAGATTTATTGATTTCAAGTTGCTAATTTTGAAACGATACTAGAAATTGAAAGGCCTCTAGGGTATCTAGCATCCAAACTTTTGAGCCATCATAATCTTCAACTTCAAATAACATGCCCCGTCTCTGGGTCTTATGGCCATGGTCCCGGCGCAAGTCACATGCCGATGAAAGATTATCCCTACTACCTGGTGAATCAACAATAGAACAGTCCTGGGAAATGACCCTAGGAAATGGGACTTCAGTCAAGGGTCCCGAAATAAAGCCTCCGAGTCAGGAGCGATACATTAGATTTGGGATCGGGGGTGCCGGAAATATACGCAAGTTTTGCCTCTTCTTCAAGTTCAAGACTCGGAGATGGCCAGTTGCTGACTTTTTGTTCTATTGATAGGGACGTATACAACGAAGGACGGACAGCATAAGTGATGGGAACTTTCAAGTTGGTTTCGTTGATTTCGGGATAGTCTATATGGATTCTGGCTGTGGATGACTACATCTGCAGATAATGAAGGGCTCTAGGGCGAGAACTGTCGAGTAGACATAATATTACTCAATATCGAGAGTATTCTGAAATTCTCTCGCAGGGTAGCAAGGAACCTTGGAAATAATAATTGGCATGATAAAATGGTTCTGGTAATTAAGTTGCTGCGGAGTTCTAGTTATAGGACGGACTGGGGTTATACACTCCGAGTCAGAGTTACAATGAGGACGACACATGTCGCTTACTACCTAGGTATCTGGGACTGAATATCGTCTTTGATAGGTACTGGTTAGTTCTGGAGAGAAAAAAAAAGCAACAATGAGGTTAAAAAGTACATTGCAATTATCGTCATTGAAAAAGAGATTATTTTTGGTGAGGGGAAAAAAAAGAACTGCAAGCACTGGGATTCGAACCCAGGAGTCTTTCGACATCAGGGCTTAAATCTGACGGATTAAACCACTCTCCCATACTTGCTGTCAATAGTGGGTCTTGAGCCTGATTGTGACTATATGAGCATGAGCTCCATAAGGGAAATTCATCCACAATCATTAAGGGTAGGGGATTATATCGCAATGGTCCAAGTCGATGGAAATGGGGTTAATATACTATATCTCGGACATGTCTTCCCACTCAACTATTCAATATTATTGGCGCTACACAGTGATTAACTAGGCTGAACAGAACAGGGTAGCTTGTGTAGGTAGTCTACTCCAGTCTGACCTCAGGAGTAAGTACATTCAAGTTTAGAACTTGAAGGTTTTATCCCTGGAGGGCTGTCAACACTTTACGGGAAGATTTGAAGAATTCTATATTCTATGATAAGCCATAGGTCGCTAGTTTACATCGAATATGGCAGGGTGACTTCTTTAGATCCCACTATCGCTGAAAGTAAATAACCATCATACGATCCATCTGATCCTGCATCCACTGATATTGCTCAGGAGGCAACCCCAAATCAGACGAACAAATATTCTTCAAGCAAGGAAAGACATGCCAAGGACCCATCAGAGGCGCTGACATAGTATGCGTTTGCGTAACAGGCCGTGTTTCCGCCCACGGATACGTAACTAAACCAGGCTTCATGCGTATCGATTCAAGCTGATCACCCAGGAAATACGGCACAGATGCGCAAACATCGTCTGCTAGTTTCCTGAGCGTGAGTTGGATAGAAGTCGCTCTTCTGCCATCGGGGTCCAGGGACCCGGCAGCCATGGAAAGACAACTTAGCATGATTCTTTGCACTAATATGCGACAGTCGCGAAATGTGTTCCAGGTCACTGCTATCCACATGTCGGTGTAGCAGTCGCAGCGATTGCGATACATGCCTGCCTTGCGGACTGATTCGGGAATTATGGTTGCTTTGACAGGTACCCAGTATTCTGGGAGCCAGTGAGTCCATGCTACTAGGTTGATATCGATTTCGTTGGCTTTGCGGAGTATTGCCTTTACCCCGGCCTCGTTTGCGGGAGTTTTAAGCATGGATTCCCAGACGTAGCGTAGTTGCACTATCTCTGAAGCAACTGATGAAAGCACTACTTTAGGTGATGGCCCTCGTGCGTCTGTTAGAGGCCAAACGGTAGGCGTTGGAACCATGGGATTGGCAAAGGACCGGGAATTCTTGATCTAGGAGGGATTAGTAAATGGTAAAAGAACAATCTTGAGCATAGTGGGACATACTATTTGAGCCTCGATTGTATGGGAGACCTGTTGCGATGGCTTCTGCTCAATGGGTTTTGACTCTTTGTCATTGATCAGCGCAATTGCTCCTCGCAAATGGGCTCGCATGGGAGACTCGGAGTCTTTCGTAGCAATCATTTCCTGGATCACGATCAGCTCTCGCCTTCTGAATTAACGAAATAACCGGGCATACCTCATAGACAGAAAGTAGAATAATTGAAACTAGCATAGTATTGACATCGGCGCCACTTTTTGATTGCAATGATTCTCGTATCTTAGGCAAGGCCCTCGTGAAACATCGTTCTGATGCCCGGAGTAACGACGCTTGACCAGTCCAGGCCGCAAGGGTAAAATACCCAACAGCGAGAGTGCTGAGATTGAGGCAAGAGCCTGGTTGAGCACTGGAGTACATTTCTGGGAGAACTTCCATGAAGCCACTCCTAACAGATGGATCCTGGGGTAGGTAGAGATATGCATTGAACCAGAGTGAAATTACCGTGTCTTCCATCGGCTGATAGAGCTCAGCGGGGCCTAAAGGTGGAGGCCATGAAGATACCGGACTGGTTGATTTCGCGATAGAGAGCTCTCTAATAGATACCGCGGGGCTTGATACGACTTCATCGTTGCTGCTAGATGCTTTCGACGAGACAGGACTCCGAATGTCTCCTATGACATCACTGGAACTGGATTTTGACTTCTCGCTTGCTGGCGATGATACTTTTGTCTTTCTGAAAGACGAAGTATGATCCCTATGGACCAAATCAAATGGATCTGGATATCCGGGACATGTTCGCTTTGTCCTTATACATGCCCGGCAGTGGGGTCGTGTTTCATCGCACTTCGAGAGTTAGTTTGAGATACACCATATAATAGATTTTTTGAACCGAATACCGATGCAACTGAGTGATACCTTTATACGACGCTGTCGACAATTCTGACATCCAGTGCTCGGTTTCCCTTGATAAACCATATCGTGCCTAATGGATGAATCGAAAGTGTGCGGATTGAGGGCCGAAAGCCGATGAGGCAATCATGGAGACTGGGCCGTGGATGACATCTAGGTGATTCAAGGGGTGCAAATTGATCTCATGATGCTGAAAAGTACAGAAATCACAGAAAATCAAAACAATCAAAGAGAAGAAAGTAGATGCTGATACCGAAACTGGTGCGCTCACACCGAGACTCCAATGTCACGTGGAGATCGGCGGCCAGAGTTGCTCCGCCTCCGCAGATGCGCGCTGCCATTTCCCCTCTCTGTTTCCTTCTCTCTTCAGCATTCATCAACCCTATACATTGCTGGTGTGATTTGGATTTTGTACAGAGATACTTCGAAAAATAGAACCTCGCATACCACCTATCCTCCAGACCTCCAATTGAGCTCTATCCGCCTGCACCCGATTACAAATAGACCGGGCCAGCAATTCATCTCTGCAAATCTCAACAAAAGCTACACACCAACTCAACACCATGCTTTCTTTCCTTGGATGGGGCTCCGGCTCCAAGCCCGATGGCGAAAAGCCCTCTCCTAAGGAATCGCAGCCGATCCCTACATCCACACCGAGTCCCTCCGAGCCATCAACACAGCTAGCCCAAGTACCCCCAACACGAGATACCACCAACCTCAAGCTCCTCTTCGGTGGAATGGCCTTCTTCGCTTTCTCAGTATTTATTACCCGCCGAGCACATATCAAGAAGCGGATAGCTTCCATCCCGCCGTTCTACACATCCTCAACATACCACCAGCCCAATTACAATGGTGCAATGGAGGCATTTGAGGCGCTCAATCTTGCTACCATCAATGTTATCTCTTTTGGAATGATGGCTACCGGCGGTGTCATGTGTATGCTGGATGTGAATGGCATTGATGATATGCGTCGAATCATGCGGACTGGATTAGAAGGCACTGCTGAAGGAAAGTCAGACGAGGAGCTAGAGAAGGATGTTACAGAGTGGGTTACCAGTGTCCTTGGAAATCGATTCGAGAAGCAGCTCGAGAAGGAGCGGGCGAAGAAGCGTGATTCGGAGGAAAAGAAAGAATAAACCTGAAGATATGCCCACGTTTGTCGCTCCGGGATCTAAAACACTCTGCTCATTACTATTTTTCATTGGTTTCGACGATACCTTGTACATTACTATGCATCGATATACTAAGCATAGCACTACTGGCGTTCCCTGCTACAATATCATGAAGACAATTCTCTGCTTCTCCGAGTCTGTTTGTATTTGTGGTATTCATTTATTGTACATTTGACTTCCAAGTTCTCCGCTTGCGTTGCAATAATAACGGTACCCGGAGATCAACGATTCATTTGATCGTATCGTTGGCGAGCCATATCCTTGGTTTTTTCCAGAAATTCGTCATAGCGTCCTCGTGTATTACGAGCTGCTTCTTCACTTGCATCACCTAGCTTGCTTCCCTGGGCACCTAACCCTACACCTTGAGCATAGACTTCTGTAGCAATGGGGGCTGTAACACCTGTGCCCTGCGCACCTAGACCAGAACCTGCTGACCAACCCATTTTACTGAGCAATGAAGCACCCTTAGAAGTTGTCTGCACTGGTGCTTCTTCCTCTTCTTCCTTGGGAGCCGATGGCTTCGGTTTGGCAGCGCCAGCCTTACCGCGGCCGAATGCCTGTCGACGTTCTCGAGCACGATCACGGTACTCAGCTGTTGGTGGAACGATGCCGTGTTTAACAAGTTTCCCCATACCGCGAGTCCTCGCTTCTTCATTTTGTAGATTCTCTCGATGCAGCTCACTCAGGCGCTCGTGACGGTTGACGTTAGCGGTGCTTTTGAATTGACGCATGCATAGATAACAGCAGTTGCGATTTAAATCCGCATAAGATTGAACAGGCGGAGCGTTTTGATCGATAGCCTCTGACGGGTCTTCGAGGTTATTACCGTTCTCGTCTTTCGGGATTCCGTGGAGCTCGGCGTGTCGATTGCTCCAGAACTGCAAATGGGAAGGCATAGCAAGCTTTTTCGCATTTGCGTTGGCTGGTGCATCTGCTTTTCGCTTTTTGGCCTTTTCGGTCTCCTTTTGGCTCTTGGACTGGCCTTCTTGTTGGTTTGTAGAGGCTTTGTCGCTCTTGACCTGGTCATAGCCTGCATCTTCTTCGGGGGATGATAACATGAGCTCGGTCACGTACCCCTCGTCATCCCAGTACATGAGCTTAATGGAAGGGTTGGCGAGTGGACTGAATGTGAAGTGATCTGTGCTGGGATGGGGATCCATAACGGGTACAAAGACACCAGCATGAATGTAGCTGACCATGACTGGTCGAGATGATATGGTGAATTTATCGAAGGAATTCAGTCTTTGAATGGCCGCTTGTGCATCCTATGTAGCCTGCGGTTAATGTATGCATATATTGGAAGTTGTTGGTTTTCATACCATGACGTTGGCGAATTCGGCAAACCCATATCGCCAACTTTCGTTTGTCTTGCGGTCTCGGACTAACAGTACACGTCGAATGGAGCCCTCTCGAGCCCCCAGGTTAGCATCTCCAGTTGTTGACGCAATCTTTTTCTTTTGCGAACTGTTGACGTTATCATTGTTGCCGGTGGTCGGTCGGTATAGCTTGGCGACACCTTTTGCGAGGAGGTCTTCGTTGACGGAGCTTTCCAAACCTCTGATGAGAACGAATTGAGAGGGTTGGTTTTCAGGCGCTGCATCATTGTCTCCATTATTCACTACTCTTGGAGCGGGAACTCCAGGAGGACCAGCTGGGCCCAATTCTGTTGCTGTTCATTAGATTTTTCCTAGAGTTCAGGGAGGGAACACATGATGAACTAACCCGGTCGAGGTGCATTGCAGCGAAAACACTTTGAGCGGGTTGCGAAATTGACAACCGCACACTAAGAGCCCGATTAGCTTGTCATCCAATCGAGGTATGTTTCTAGACGGTTCATACCATGCGACACGTCCAATCTCCCTCAGCCTTTGCACGGGTCCGATCCTCTCGTTCACGACTGTATGCTATGCGAACCTTGGTGCTGCGATCATTTTCTCCCGCCGTAGGACCGTATAGGTAGATGCATGGGTGGTTTCGTTCCAAGAAGTCCCTGGAGTAATCGATAGTTCGGAATCGAAGGAACCCAAGACCGCGCGGCACCTCTATCAGAAAGAAATTTGTGAGTCCCCTAACCCCACATCTAGAAGATCATATTATCCCACTCACTTGTTTGTCTGTCACGAATAACGCGAATTTCTTCAAGGCCGGTGATGTGATAAGCTTGCTCGAGCTCTGCGGAAATCTAGAGTTTGTGGTGCAAGGGTCAGCCAAATGCCCAAAATACCAGGAAACAGGTCTACATCGACACTGGGAGAGTTGCCAACTAACATCATCCTCTGACATATCCTGTGGAAGGCCGTCCATCATAATTTCTTTACTCTCACGACCAAAGCTTGGTCCCCCTCGGCGGCCACTGCGACTGCGACTATAGCTTCTGCTGCGGCTGTATCCAGGTGACCGATATCCTTCTCGGTCGCGATCTCTGTATGTCTGTCGTCCTCGCCGTTGAGGGGATCGTGAGGGTCGACGACGGTAATCATCTCGACCTGGGGAGTATTCGCGCCTGCGATTGTCGTGTCGTTGGGGTGAGCCAGAGTAGCCTTTTACCCATGAAACCAAGAGGGTGATATCAGCGAAGATCCAGATAGAGATAGAGTAAGAATAAGAAGTTGTTTTGCTTCTTCTCTTTTCAAGGTCAAGAGCTTATAGCAACAAGGCTATGTCCATGCGGGGAGGAGGGTATACCGCCAGGTGAGCGAGATCGAGAGCGATCGTCATACATTCGGCCGTCACGATCATCGCGGGGAGGGTAGGCCCGCCGCGGCGGACCTGGAGGTTGTCTGCTGTCTTCGTATGGATGCACCATTATGCGCCGACTTGAAAGTAAGTCAAGAAGGACTTCCGGAGGTGCGCAGGGTGTTCAACCTTGGGAAGTTGGAGAGAGCTGCGATAGTCCGCGATACGGCAGAATCAAAGAAGGCTAGACCGCTTTGGGGTACCTTAGGCAACTATACTGGATGATCAGATATGAGACTTCTATGGTGTATGGGATGTATATGAAAATAAAATCTGTTTACTTGATTTTATCACTTTGGATAATCCGAATTACACCTGGTGGTCTTTCACATCATCCTAGTATTAACTAGTAGTGGTCGTAGGAACAATAGTTATTGTCTTCGTACACTACAGTCTAGGCTGACTAGGGTAACTAGTAGTTACCTATAGATCGATCAAGGATACTGTAAACCTTCAACTAGATACAGTCTGTCTTACAATATTTACTAACTTTTTATAGATTAAAAATTTAGAATACATCTACCAATCTACAACTAATTCCCCCGAGAATCTCACCGTGAGGCATGGCAAAGGTGGGCCAGAGCTCCTGTTGCATCATTGTCTCCTCGTACCGCGCACCGATAGTGGAGTTGTCTCCACCAGTTCCGCATTGCAGCAACGTACAACACTCAACGTGGCCGCTCATGCTGCACTCATCTGCGACCAAAGCTGATGATTGATCGGCAGACCTGCTAGCATTGAAAGTCCAGTCTCCACTGTGCCCCGCGGTGGGATGTACTGTACTTCCAGCTATGTACAGTCCCAGGGTGTACACTGCGCAACTCAGATATGAGTGAAAGCGATTGGCTAGCTAGACCTTGGTGGAAATGCTGTTCCTACTTATAGAACCAGCTTGAACCATTTATTTCTTCCAAAAGTACTTCCATCTTCTCAATTTTTTTCTCCAACCCCTCTGTCTTGTCCCTCAAGTGTCTTTCCATCGAAGTCCCCGTCCTTGATATGGCTCAACTGAACAAGCCAAACAACCATCGTGCCTGGTGGAAAGAAAGCTCGGTCTATCAGATCTGGCCTGCTTCTTTCAAGGATTCGAATAATGATGGCATCGGTGATATCCCAGGTATTATTTCAGAGTTAGACTACATCAAGAATCTGGGCATCGATATCGTTTGGCTATGTCCATCATACAAGTCCCCTCAGGTGGACATGGGATATGATATTGCGGACTACTACAGTATTGCAGACGAATATGGCACGGTCGCGGACGTTGAGAAACTGATACAGGGTTGTCATCAGCGGGGCATGAAGCTTCTCATGGATCTAGTGGTTAACCACACTAGTGATCAACACGAGTGGTTCAAGCAGTCGCGCAGCTCCAAGGATAACGAGTATCGAAACTGGTATGTCTGGAAACCTGCTCGCTACGATGAGAATGGAAACCGCCAGCCTCCAAACAACTGGATTTCTCATTTCCAGGGTAAGTCTTTCAATTGATTCAGAAAGAGTAGAGCTTCCGGATTCTCGCATGAAAAATACTAATAGTGTATATTTCAATTTTAGGAAGTGCATGGCAATTCGACGAGCATACGGGCGAATACTACCTCCACTTGTACGCCACAGAGCAACCCGATCTCAATTGGGAACACCCTCCGGTCCGCAAAGCAGTTCATGATATCGTTCGATTCTGGCTCAACAAGGGCTGCGATGGGTTCCGCATGGACGTGATCAACTTCATTAGCAAGGATCAGAATTTCCCCGATGCAGAGGTCACAGATGTGCGCCGTGGATGGCAATGGGGCGATAAATACTACGCCAATGGCCCTCGTCTACATGAATACCTTCAAGATATTGGCAAGATCCTCAAGGAATACGATGCCTTCAGTGTGGGCGAGATGCCGTTCGTCAAGGACGAGAAGGAGGTGCTCAAGGCTGTCCAATTCGATCGCAATGAAATTAACATGATCTTCAACTTCGAGCACGTTGATATCGATCACGGTCCTCATGCTAACAAGTTTGAACCTGGGAGCTGGAAACTTACCCAGCTGAAGGACTTCTTCGCGCGCTGGCAGACTTTTATGTATGAGAATGATGGGTGGAATGCACTTTACTGGGAGAATCATGATCAGCCTCGCTCGATTGATCGTTTCGCAAATGCGCCTGAAGAGTATCGTCGTATTTCTTCCAAGATGCTTGCCATCGCTCTGGCTTTGCAATCGGGCACGCCGTTTGTCTACCAAGGCCAGGAAATTGGTATGCGAAATGTTCCCAAGGAATGGGGCATTGAGGAATACAAGGATATTGATTGTCTCAACCACTGGTACGGGTAAGTTATGAAATCCACTGGCAACCGTCTCCAGTCTCCAGTCTCTTGTCGTTTGTCTCTACTACAAACGAATGTGCCTAGGCCATGGCTAACAATATTATCTAAACAGGGAGCTGAAGAAGGACTATTTCGACGCAGAAGCCCAGGCAATTGCCCGACAGGAATACCAGAAGAAATCTCGCGATAACGCACGCACCCCGGTGCAATGGTCTGATGCCGAAAATGCTGGCTTCACTGGACCCGGCGTGAAGCCTTGGATGTCCGTTAACCCAGATTACGTCCGAGCCAACGCTGCAGCGGAAGTCAAGGATCCCAACTCGACCTACCACTTCTGGGCCTCGGTGCTGGGACTTCGCAAGAAGTATCTGGATATCTTTGTCTACGGTAACTGGGTGGAAGTTGATGCCAAAAGCGAGGAGGTATTCGCATTCACCCGCCAGTATGAGAACCAAAAGGCGCTGGTTGTGTGTAACTTCACTGCGAAGACTGTGGACTGGGACGCTGAGAGCAATGGTATTGCTGCAGTCAAGGAGGTGCTTCTGAACAACTACGATGGGGCTGTGGAAGCTGGACAACGCTTCTCTGGAAGCAAGTGGGCTCTCCGTCCTTATGACGCCGTAGTTTCGCTTCTTTGAGCGAGAATCAAAATCTGGGAGAATAGTACCGAATAGTTAGTCTATACACAGTTCAGTTCAGCAAAACTCAAGTGACAATTGAACAAGACATCCTTTTTCCAAGTCTTTATCCAAATAACTGCCCAGCCTGTTCAATCTCGGTGTCCTCCGCCACATCCAACCCATTCGGTCCCTCGGAGCCCGCGTATCCACCGGTAAAGATTCCCCGCAATGCGATAAGGCGCAAGTACTTCCCTTTTCCACAAAGACCAGCCATACTCTCTACAATTAACCCATTCGCAGCCCAACCCAACCCAACTTCCCCTCCTCACACACTTCTACCTGGCATATCATATCTCCCGAATGAATCCACAATGACAACAGAAGAACCACCACTCCCAGCACACCTGGACCCAAAAACCTACCCACGCCTCGAACACAACGCAGATAAAAACATCCACCTCACATTAACGTACACCCCACTCGACGCCAACACCTACCTCACATACACATCCTCCCCAGCAGCGGGCGCAAACGTCCTCTTCCTCGGAACAACGCGGGATACCTTCGAAGGCCGCAATGTTTCCCAGCTCAGCTATACCTGTTACCCGCCTCTTGCGCTGAAGACGTTGAGGGAGATTGCGGAGGCTGCCGTGGAGAAACATCAGCTTTTGGGAATTAGCATTGCGCATCGCATGGGTGTTGTGCCGATTGGGGAGGCTTCTATTGCTATTGCTGTTAGTTCGGGACATCGGGCTGCGGCTTGGAGGGCGGGTGAGGAGGTTTTGGAGGCTTGTAAGGAGCGTGCGGAGATTTGGAAGAGGGAGGAATTTGTTGATGGGGGGATGGAGTGGAGGGCTAATGCTGATCGGGATGCGGAGGGGAAGTTGAAGGGTGCTGCTGCTTGATAGGAGAGTGCCATTGGTGGCTCTCGTTATATCATCATCGTCATGGACATTGGAGTTTTGGAATAACATTACGCACCGGCAGTTTGAGTTGGAGATAATATGCGCCAGTGGCCAGCTTCCTGTATTTATGCAGGAGACTTGACGGATTATTCACCAAGTAGTGAAGCCGCGTAGTAGGCATTTCAAACCATGAAATTCAAAGCATGTTTGCTCCATAGACTGAAGCCATTTCGCTCTAAGACGAAGCTGCACCTCATTACTAAATGAGGCCAGAAAAGTTTCAATGATTCTGATGAGCAGGGTATTGAGATTTCACAGGGCTATGGTACATTTTGATAATACAGTTCGACGCATTTACTCTAGCTTCAGCGGCTTGCCCTCGCGCTTCCAATCGGCGATGTGCTCCAAAATGACCTTGGATGCGGACTCGGGGGTGTCCTGGCGACCAATACACTCAACAAAGTCGTTGTCGGGATCTATCACAATCATTAGCTTTAAAAGATCCCCGGATGATTATGTAGGGGGTGTCTTACCCATCAAATAGAAGTAGATACTGTGATCAACCAAGTAATCCTCGCCAGGCTTGATATCTCTGGGCGTACTGAAGTACACGCGGTACTGACGGCAGACATTCTTGACCTGCTCATAGGTACCAGTCAAACCGACGATACCAGGGTGGAACTCCTTCAAGTAGGCGCGCAGAACCTCCGGGGTATCACGGGCGGGATCACAGGTAATGAACACAGGCAGGAAAACCTTGTCGTCCTTGGTAGTCTCGCGGACCTTGTCGATGATCTCCGCCATCTTGTCCAACTCGTCAGGGCAGATATCGGGGCAATGGGTGAAACCGAAGTAGACCTGGAATTACACACACACACGGCGGTTAGTAAACTGGCTCGTTGAGAACTGGGCTCTGCGTCTTGCAATCCGATTGCACTCACAAAGGTGTATTTGCCCTTCAGATCCTCCGCGGTGAACTCTTTCCCATCCAGATCCTTCAATGTGAACGGTCCGCCGACCTTGGGCTTTCCGACACCCTTGCTCATCTCTGCGATACGCTTCCGCTCCAGACGAGCTTTCTCGACACGGAAGTAGATCATCATGCCGGCGCCGGTCAGCACGAAAAGCAACGCCGCTTTCCATGAGAAGGGACCGGTAGAGTTGCGTTGCTTCAATTGGCCCATTGTCTTCGCACGAGCGAGCGAGGCACTAGTGGAGAAGTTGGTCCGGAGGTCGGCGCTCTTGATGTTTTGGCTGCAGCGAGGGCGTTGCGCTTGGCTGTAGGTTCGGCATTGTGATCGCGAAGTGTTGCGGAGGAGAGAGGAGATGCGAAGGGGTTGAGTAGATTCGATGGAAGCGATCCGCGTGGCTCGACCCATTAGGCCGGCCATTCTCAAGGAGGATGACATTGTGTGGCGTGTTCACAAGTTGGAGATTGAACTTGGAGAACTTGAAGGTTGGCAGATGCGAGCTTCCAAAAGTCTCCGGATCGTCGCCAAATCAGGTTAGACTAATGCCTGAGGCACCATATTAAGAGTAGGTAACTAACTATAGATGCACCTGGCAGAAATATTTGAAAAGTAGAACTATTTATGATTGAAAGCTAGTTGTACTTTGCAAATTAAAATTAAACACGATGGATATGCACCGAGGATATACTGCTGTTCTACTTATCACCAAGGGCATGATCTATTAGTAGCAACCAGGTTCAAGTTCACATCATGATTCCTACTCCGACTCGATGCAGCTTTGACTATCTAGGTAGTACTATACGAGTATTAGGGATCCACAAGAGAACTCTAGCGGATATTTGTGGGATGAAAATGTTGATTATTACTATTAGAGTCAAGATCTTGAAACAACAATCTAAATACAATGGCTGCAAGGAAACATGATGAACTATAGTTAGACCCTTGGAAACGACATCGCAAACACCGCGACTCCACTCCAGGCAGTACAATTCAGGTCGTAATCATCACCATCTTGTTGTTATACTCTTTCGGTCGCTGGGCAATGAGACTTTCAAAAACCCACTTTCCGGCATCTTCCCGAGTGATGGTATATCCGATTGCCTCAGACTCTCGACCATTAACAGGATCTTCAATGCCCACTCTCACTTTCTTGGTAGTCTCACCATCAGTCAAGAGACTTCCACGAACAATAGTGAATGATTCACCGCTGCTGACGAGTCGGTCTTCCATAACTACCTTATCGTCGTGTGGAACCTTGAGAAGTACCTTGTACAGGAAGATAAACGCGAGAGGAAAGTCCCGGCCGAATTTAGACACAGAGGTCGTGCTGAATGAAACAATATGCGGTTGACCTGTAGCACCGACACTTCGAAGCTGAGACAGCGCCTCGAGAATATTGGCCATTCCGTTTTTGCAGACATCCGGGTCCTCGAGAGTGAGGTTGAATCTTCCCCATACTGGTCGGCTGCCAATAGTGGACACGATGAAGTCGACTAGTTTTCCATTTCCTGCGTCTAGACACTGCGAGACGGCTTTGACATCGTGCGCGTTTCCCTCGATGATTTTCAGGTTAGGCGTAGACTCTGATGGGAAGATAGAGGAGAGCTTTGAGGGAGTTCGACAGAGCGCTGTGCATTGATACCCAGCAGCAAGGGCGTGTTTGAGTGCTGACAAGCCAACTCCGCCGCTTGCACCGATAAAGGCAATATTTTGTGTAGAAGTCATGATGGACTCGGAGATGTCTTTGGTTGAAAGTTGTAGACTGAAGGTTCAAGAGCCCTGGAAATAATGTGGCCGACTAAGTCTTGAAGGCTGTAGATTGTGTGGTGTTGCTGGTAGATACCTAGGTAGGTACTACTACTAAGTTCAAGCTTGTTATGGATGAGTGTGATGGGATTAAAAATGACATATTCGAAGAGGAGGCGTCACGGTTTTATAAACATAGCAATGTTCCCGAAAGAGGGCCGAATAAGCAATGTTCTGGTAGATCCATTCAGAATTTCGGCCTGGTTTCGCCCCGTGAAGAACTTCAATGACTCGGACTCGGTGGCTGGCCACTTGACCTCATCCGGTCGCTGACATCGCGAGGCTTCGTATCGCGTCAGCATCATACCCTCATCGCAGTATCATACCTTGCCCGGGATCATTTGCAGAAGCTAAGCATCTTACATTGCTTGTCGTGCAGTTGGTCCCTTAGGATGCCAGAGGAACCCGCGACATTCCCGGGCTCATCCGCGTTCCCCGCGTCCATTTCGGCATCCGAGGCCGAAAAAAGCGCGAGGGCTGGGGATGCCTCGTCTCCCCGCACCCCTAAGCCACGCAGTTGCGCGACATGTAGAACTCGGAAAGTTCGCTGTGATAAGAAGTCTCCTTGTTCAAATTGTCGTCGCGCAAATATCGCTTGTGTGCTTCCGAACAAAGACCAACAGCCAAGATGGGCTCGTCGTTTCCGACAAGAACCACCTGGCGATGTGATGAATCGCCTTCGAAGCTTGGAGAACCTTGTCAAGCAACTGAGTAGCCAGCTTGAAGAGGCTAACGCTGGATCCCCGACCGGTGCTTCTCCTAATGTGAATTCATCTGGTACAGGACAGCAGACAGATGTCGGCCATCGACCTGACATTCTATCTGCGAACCCGGGCAAGATGGAATCACAGTTCGGACGACTTGTGGTTGGAGATCCGAACCACAGTCGCTATGTTGGGAGCGGATTTTGGTCTCGGGTTAACGATGAGGTATACGCGCTTGATTCATTTATCTACAGAAGAGAAATAATTGAATTACTGACTCAATGAACAGCTCAACGAACTAAAAATGGATACACAGGACTTGGTCGGCGAGGGAGAGGAGAGCTCCGATGACGAAGTCTCATTTGGACAGACTCCTTCTACGCAAGAACTTGAACGAAGTCCTCTAGACCGTCATTCTTTCATTTTTAAATATAATCTTACGTCTGCCTCTCCCGACCTTCGAGAGTTTCACCCATTGCCGTCGCAGATCCCTTTTCTTCTGGATGTCTTCTCAGAGAATGTGAACTCGGTGACTCAGTGTGTTCATATGCCCACTGTCACCAAGATAATTCGAGAGTTACGAGGCGATATGACTCGTCTCACACCGGCCAATGAAGCGTTGGTTTTCTCAATCTATTATGCTGCAGTCACCTCCATGGAAGATGATGAGATCGCGATAAACTTTGGATGTACAAAACAAGAGCTGAATCTCAAGTACCGCCTCGGCCTTGAGCATGCTCTTGCAAAGGCCGATTTTCTCAACACCCCTCATCTTGTGCTAGTCCAGGCGTTCATTAATTTCCTTGCTCTGCTCCGTCGATATGACAGCCCAAGATTCGTTTGGATGATGACCGGCTTGGCTATTCGAATGGCGATCTCTCTGAGACTTCACCGTGATGGGTCCAAGTTTGCCCATTTGAAGCCATATGATATTGAGATGAGGCGCAGGGTATGGTGGTGCCTATGCATGCTGGATGTTAGAACATCAGAAGACCAGGGAACCGAATTTACTATCACCGAAGGCAGCTTCGACACTCGAATTCCCTCTAATATCAACGACACAGATATAACACCTGATGCCAATGAAACACCTTCTGATCGAGAGGGACTTACCGATATGTCCTTTGCGCGGATGTCTGCCCAGACTGTCATGATCGTTAGAGAAATGATGGCACATAACTCCAGGTCGTCGAGCATCGAGCAGCAGAGCCGATTGATAGACGAGATTTACAAGACAACCGAGCAAAGCTACCTGCAACACTCGAGTGAATCAAATATCGCATACTGGGTCTCCGTCACCATTGCACGACTCGTCACATCGAAGATGACGTTATTTGTATACCTTCCTTACCTCTTCTCTTCCCCTGGCGAGCAGCTCACCAGTGAAATAAGAGCTAAGCTCCTCAATTGTGCAATCGAGGTCGCGGAATACAATCATGCGCTCAATGCTGAACAGGCATGTCGTCAATGGCGCTGGACCTATCAGACGTATGTGCATTGGCATGCGATCGTCTACATTTTAATTGAGATTTGTCGATTGCCTTGGTCACCACTTGCGGAACGTGGTTGGATTTCCCTCCATAGTCCTTGGCTGATACCGCCAAAGTCACATATGAAACACAACATGCGCTTTTGTTTTCCCTTACAAAAGCTCATGTTGAAGGCCCAAAATCACCGCCAGAGTGAGATAGTACGCTTGAGGGGAAACCCACAAGCCGTCGCGGAGCTTGAAGAGCAACATACACGAATCGCACAACCGTCTAGCCCTGAATTGACATCTGGTAAATCAAGTTCGTCATTCGACCAGTGGCTTCGACTTCTGACAGCGCAAGATCCGGGTGACAACCATACCTTGAGAGACGAGATAGGGATTCCCGGAACGGGCTCTGAGGATACAAATTCTGGATCTACATCAGCTTCTGCTTTCCAGGGACTTTACTCAACTACAGGCTCTAATCCATCGATTCCGAGCTCCGTGAACCAAGCACCGGTGAGTTTCCCCATAGCCAATACAATACATGCCTTGTGAATTAATTCCAGTTAGATCGCACAGAAACCTCTTGATTCATCATACGGACCGGATGGAAGGATTCCTGATCAAGGAAATGATCCATATCCGTGGTTCTTGAATGATGAGGTGACGGCTGGTTCGAATACCCAATCGATGGATATGAACATGGAGTTGGATGATATAGACTGGTATGGATGGGTCGATTCTGTCAAAGGCATGCAATGGGATGGAGGGTTAGAAGGGGGTATTTGAGTATTTGCGGCGGAAGCAGAGCATGGACACATAAGGTAAAAGAAGCACTACTATGATTAATGAAAGTATTGTACTGGGGACTTCCCCACTAATTTGGAATCGTTTACTTGACGGAGATTGCTCATTCTAGAATTCTAGAATCAGGAGATGAATTCTCATTGAAGAAACCGAGACAGGCGGTATGACTCAAAGAGATCCCTTGATAGGGACATGAGTATGGCCAGGCACCGGGAGGCCCTTTTCGGTTCCATTCGTTCTGATCGGCTTATAACCCAGGTAATTGTTCCGCTTGACGTTGTCCATTTCCGCGATAAACCCCTTGATGCCACCAAAGTAAAACCGAGGGCCTTTTCTCTTCCCAGCAACATTGTTTCCGAATAGCCAAGACGGCGTTTGCGCAAACAGTGTCCCATTAGCGAGCTGTGCACACTTGTCTGACCATTCTGCCTCAGCTGAGTCCACCGTCTCTATGACTATATTGGAGTCGCCCGATAGCCGGGAAGCCTCAGCATCCTTGATTAAACTCGTGATCATATCAACATGCAATTCAACAGCAGGGGGCACGTTTGCAAATGGGCACTGAGGACCAAATGCCATGAGGAAATTTGGGAACCCAGAAACTGAGATTCCCAAGTAGCTCGTTGGGCCAAGTCTGTCCCAGCGTTGACGCAAAGTCTCACCCCGGGCTCCTTCGATGTTGATTTGGTTATATGCGCCTTCAGCGGCATCGAACCCTGTCGCGTATATGAGAATGTCTAGTTCGTAGTGTGATCCGTCCTCTGTTTGTATACCACTTGGCGTGATTCTTGAAATTGGGGTCTCTTGCAAATTTACAATGTCGACATTATCGCGATTGAATTGCTCGTAGTAGCCGTTGTCACACAATGGTCGTCGAGCATAAAGCTGCGTAGGCCGTAGCTTGCGAGCCTTGACGGGATCCTTCACGATCTCCGATATCTTCTTGCGAATAAAGTCACAGGTCGCTTCGTTTGCTTCCTTATTGAATACAATATCCGAAAATCCTGAAAACATGAAGCGCAATCCATTTCCTTGTTGCCACATGCTCTCGAAGATTTGTTCTCGTTCTTCTGGTGTCTTGGAAGCAAATGGCACGGCAGACTCAACGAATCCAAACCCAAGGGCAGAATTCCACATATCTTCAATTACCCGATCGTAGTCATCATTTATCTGCTTGCGCTCTTCGGAGGTGACTGGTCTGTTTCCACTGGGAACGGTGTACTGAGGGTTGCGTTGAAAGCATGTCAGGCTTTGAACCTTGGGTGCTAGAGCAGTGATAATCTGTATGCCTGTAGACCCAGATCCGATGATTCCCACTCGCTTATTGGAGCAGTCAAGGTCTTTTGGCCACTGGCACGAGTGTACATTGCGCCCTTTGAAATCCTCTCTGCCTGGGATGTCTGGATACACAGGAACAGAAAGCAGACCAACAGCACCGACAAAGTATCTAGCAATGAGAGTCCCCTGACTAGTCTCCAGAGACCATTTTCGAAGCTCGGGGATCCATTTCGCAGAATTTAGAGTGGTGTTGAAATTGATATCCTTCTTAAGCTTGTATTTGTTGGCGATGTGATCGAGGTAGTCGAGGACCTCGGCCCCTTGGACATAGCGATGCGACCAGGGGTAGGTCTGTAAGTCCTCCTTATCCCAGGAATAACGATACAAAATGCTTTCCGTATCACTCATGATTCCTGGGTATTGATTCCAGTACCAGGTTCCGCCCACGCTTGGTGCCTTTTCGATGATGGCCGCGTGGAAACCAAGATCACGGAGACGTTTGAGCTGATAGAGGCCGGCAAAGCCAGCTCCTAAAACAACAGCATCGAATTCGGTAGCCATCCTTTTCCTGAAAATTGGGTTGTTTTTTTATGGAAATTGATAGTAAGCATGTGGATTTGCAGCCATCCATGAATGTACAAGCCGTGGCTTTATAAGTGGCAAGCCTTCAGCTGGGCACGCCCCCAACTTCGTAAGTGGAGGTCTTGGAACCCCTCGTGCTGGGAAAAGGATAAAGGTCGACCAGTAAAGAGTCGAATATGAATCTAAGGGTGATGAGATTACTGATGGACGACTTGGATTGCCGCTTTTGCTAAGAAGAGCTGCACATTTAATGCACTTGCGCTGATTGTTTCTATGCTAGGAAATCTCGGATATTACTTCGCTGGATAAGTGTTCCTTGAGGGCCCATAAATATGCATAGTATCGTCAAGTTATAGGCTAAGAAAGCCTTGTGGACCTCGATTCCTTCGGGAAGTACACTGCATGAATGGCATTGTTGTGTCACATTAGCCTGCAGTTCATATGTAGGCGGGCGGGCGCCAGAAAATTTACGGTATGGATGAAACAAGACATTTCGGTACTTTGATATGCAGCTACCTATTTACCTGGATATGAATTCAACGTATTTACCAAAATCCTGGCAATTGCGGGGGCAGTGCTGTACATTATGATGGCCAAAAAGCGTGTTGGCTGTGCGCCACCTGCATGCTGGTATGCATTAGATGCGGGGGTTGTCAACGGGCCGCTCTTAGTAGGTCATTACTAGTCGTCGTCCTCTCATGGCAATATTCCGATGTGCCAGTACTACTTGAGCAATGGAAATCATGCTTTTAGGAAGAAATCCGAGGTGGGGCTGGCATGAATCATGCAGCTTCACTGGAACTGAAGTTAATCATCAGATAATGGTGTTTCACAAAGGTGATACGAAAAGCCATTGAAGCTTCAAGTTTGAACTGCTACTTGGACATCAGTTACACTAGGATACTAGAACAGCTTTGAAAGCATACTAGAATCTTTTAAAGCTGATTCATGAGCTCCTATATAGGCCCTTCACGATGCAGATGCCAAGTTCACATATAGCCCTGGGACAGTATCGATGTTTTCGAATGGGGTACCTAGGCAAGTTTATGCCGAATCTACTCTATATACTGTTATTCAACAACTACCTAGGTATATACTACTACTTAGTATGCCAACTTAAAGTATTAATGGTGACGGTACTAACACTGCCGCCTCAAGTGCTCGGGAAGCGATCGGCTCCCAGAGCTCAGCCGGGTTAGTCCCCTCGCCACCCTAAGCTGCTCCAGATGTCCCTAAGCAACCCAGACTCACAACACAGAACATGGATCCCTAAGTATTCCTAGAGTACTCCCGCAGCTACGCCTGGAGCACTCTAGTAGTAATTGTTCGCCTTGAATACTCCGGCTAACCGCAACCCTCTCGTTCTTTGGTCTATATCCTCCGACGATAAGCGCTTTACTACCTACAAGTGCAGTCGCTCCTAGGTAGAATCTTAAGCAAATTCTGAATACCTGAGTAGTAATCTTAAAGGAAATATCTATTATCTACGAGTACTAAGTAGCGCTTACTTACTCGACTTAGTTATACTAAGCTTTACGACCATAAGCCGCTCTGCAGTAGGGGAAGCTACTAAGTTCCACCAACTATGTAACTATAGCTTCGGGTATCTCTTTTTCCTTTACTATACTAGTACTGGATATAAAAATCTTTATATTACTTAGCAGAGATAAAAAAGGCAATTTAGTAGTAGTAGTACGCGTCCCGGGGTCAATGCATAATTGAATAGTGATGGCCCCCACTACACTGTGACCACTGGCACTTTGATTATTATTCAGAGCTGACTTTTGCCCAAGTACTACAACCTTGCAATGTGCTCAAGTGCTAGTATTTCTTTACAGTGTATGGAGTATCCATGAATGCAGTACTAGCAGTATATAAGGCATATTCAAGTATAATATGACTCGAATCAACTTGATGACTCGGACCGGCGGACCAAATCGCAGGATAAATCAGCCATACCTAGTACTAGCCTGAAATTTCTCGCATTCAAAAAAGCCTTCAAGTTCAAAACGGCTTGACTCCACCATTCGCTTGCTTTTTACTCTTTCTTGGCCCCATTTCTAACCCTGTGGCCACCGACATTCTGTCACATCAATCTCACAGGGGCAACGCCAGCACTATCTTTTCGCGCCGCACTAGAACACTGCAACTGCAAATCATACTATTTCAAGCTTAGTTCAACAATTGAACCGCGGCATATGATTTTTTGATGTACAGGGTAGAGATTGGAGGGGGCTGGAAACCCCTGGCCAATATCTTTTGGCTAAGCACTAACTAAGCGGCTAAGCACTAACTAACCGAAAGCCTTCAAATGTCATCCTCGAATACTGTTTTAGTTCAACTGCGGCATATAACTCTGATGTAAAGAATAGAGATTGGCCGGGGCGTAAACTCCGGGCTTACTATATCACCGACTAAGCTCATGGGGTCCATTTTGTGGAGTCCATAAGCTCTTGAAAAAGATACGCATTGGGGGCGTACCTGACGATGCAAGAATCTGATGCAAAAGAAAAGGGGGCAGCGAGAGTATAAAAACAGAAATTCGCTCAGAAGAATGGAATTATTCGTCCTGCAATGCTTCATCGGTAGAGATGCCACCCGTCAACATGTTTTCTTTTCTTCAATTGAAGCACTTGCTGCTATTAGGCTTGGTCAGCATCCAGACGATCTCAGCAGCCTCCATTCCTAGGTAAAATTCCCATCATATCTCGACCCCTAAAGAAATAAGCGAAGCAGCCAGTTAATCAATCAGGTGCAGTCAGGAATACCAGAATACTACTTTGGCCTTAGAGAGTATTCATGCTCGAGAGGATACGACATACGTAGAGTATCCTTGTACTGTCGAGAACTGCTTCAGTTCCTGTTCGAACGTCGCAACAAAAGTCGCGAGCCGCAAGCGATCCTTGGATCCTTTCGAAGGCAGTGATGACTTGACAGAAGAGAGCACTCCCTCGAATCTGAAAAAGAGGGCTTTTACTTACACCTTCAGTGGGCGGAAAACCAAGTGGCCGGAACAGATAGATTATTATCTACCAAACCAGCTTCCCGAGCCACCTGAAACCAGCTTTTCAGACCCCCAGGATCCGCAGTTTGAGTCGGTCGGAAATGATGTGTTCTTTGCTGGTGGTGCAAGCCAACAGACGGTTGCATATACCCAAAAACTCGTCACAGCAAAGAAGACTCCTATCAAGAGCAAATTCCAATGGGGTACTGGTGGTATTCACGGATGCACCATGCTTGCTATTGTCAGCGATGAAGCTGTTTGGATGGTATGAATCAAAGAATTGGCCTATGCTAGTCAATATCTAATGAATCTCCAGGCCCATTTTTGGGAAGTGCAGGCACTGAACGACAAGGATGGATTCGACACAGACGAGGACACGGCTAAATTCGAGAGATACGTTTTGAATGTCATGAAAGGGACTGAAGATGCAGACGACAGACAATGGGCGGCACCCGTGGATTGGAGCCTTTTCCAGACTAATGTCAGAGTGATTTGGATGACTCCTGTGAAAATGGGAGACAATGGACAACCCCAAGGAACCACTCCGAAATACCAAGAAAAGTTGGAAAGGGTTAACGAATACATCGAAGAGAATGTGGATTGTGGCGACGAGGTGGTAACCACTACTTTCCTCTATGAGCGCTTGAATTATCGACACAAAGCAGATGATGATGAACCGTCTGGTCAGGATGCTGCATACGTGAACAAAGGAGCATACGGCATGTGCGCTTTCCAGTAAGTTTCTCCTACCCTTTTTAATGCAATTACTACTAGAAGTATACTTTCCTCTCGAATTTGTCTTGCTGATTAATTTATTTCTTCCAAAGATATGATGGAGCTGGAACATGGAGGCTGTTTTATCAGCATTCAGTCTGGTCGAATAACGAAGATTTGGAGGCCCCTCTCACCTACAACGGTAATAAACCTAAGAGTTATTACCGTCCCACAGCGCTGAAGACACAACTCAAAGCGTGGACGGGGTAGATCAATTTCAAGTTGCAGTACTCCGTATTGTCAGACGGGATGGCGTGTGGGGCTGGGGCTTGGAGCTAGACTAGTGGAATGGGGGCTAAAAGCTTCAAAGCTTCAGGGCAACTTGCAAGATTGAAGGGGTTAAAACCTTGAATTTGGAATATCTACTCCGTATATGATGACTGTATCATTTAATAATTAGTTGGCTTACCAGTAGTCACGTTACTAGTCACTAGCCGATTCCATGTCAATCTTCCTCAGGCCGCCAGTTAGTGGTTAGTTACCTACTACTCTGTAGTACCCATATAAGTCTGAAAAGTCCCCCTCACTTGAACTTGGACACAATTTCATCTGGAGTTTAGTTTAACCGCAGTCCAACTTTTCTGACTTTCAGTTCTATCTCCTGGTGCGCTTTCAAGGTTCCCAACGCTGCACCGGTGTGCCAAAGATTCAAGTTCTCAATGGCTCCATCAATCGAGTCCCTCCCACCAGAGATCCAGCAGATGATCTTAAAATGCTTGTCCACACATGACCGCAGTCTCCGCGCCTTTGCATGTGCGAGTCGGACTTACCACAATCTGGCATCCCCAATCATTTACCACACCATGAAGATCGGGATAAATCATGATTCAGGGAGAATTATTTTCCCCAACCTCCAGAAATGGATGCAGAGCCCCGAGGGACGGCCAACAAGGCTACGACATGTCAAATGTCTTGCGGTTTACGAAGCCGATGAAAACATCGGGTCCAGATCAGCTTCGTGGTCCTCAGATTTGAACGACACTGGTGCTAGCACTAGTATTCGTCCTGTTTTGATCAGTGAGAAACCCATGGCGCTGAATGGCTGTCTACAATTGCACAAGGAACTAGAGAACAACGCAAAAATCTCTATACCATCATCCAACGACGACTGGCTAGCCCTGGCAGATTTGATTCTGAGCTTACCTGCGCTTTTGGATTTCTTTTTCTTTTTTCCGACAGAGTTTCCAGAATGTTTGCTAGATCGGATCCATGCCTCCAGATCAGAATGTCGCCTTCACATCAACCTTTTTCTTCGCAACCTGGCGACAGCTTCCACAGACTCATATGAGTTTCGGTTGGTATCATCGCCTTGTCTATTCAGCATCAAAGCTACTCATGTCCACGACCATAACCCCGACATCGACAAGTCTTCAAGCTACTATGAGGATCTTGTGACGCTTATGGTATCTGGTTTGGCACCAAACCTCAAGGCAGTTACCTTGGTCTACCATGACTATTACATGGCGAGCTTACACTCATATGTACCACCGCCATGGAAAGGATTTGGTGGAAACACGAGGGCCCACTATGAAAAGTCGCGCGGAAATCTAGAATTTCTTCGAATTAGGCATCATTTCCAGATAACCGAGGAGCTAGTGGAACACTGGTCCGCGAGAACGGATTTCACGAAATTAAAGGCCCTCGATCTTGAAGCTCGTATCAAGTCAGATACAGCGAGATATCTGGCAACGCGGTTTCATTTTCCATGTCTGACTACCCTTTTCCTTGGCAAACTCCGGCGTGAAGCCGAGAATTCAATTGACGACCATTCTGAAGCAGTTGACAAATTGTTGAGCTGTCTTCCTCCGCTGAAATCTCTGACCTTGAATCAATGGTGTCCTGAAATTTCGATAGAAGCAATGGCGATCCGTCACGGACCTTCTCTGTTGGAGCTCAAGCTTCTGAACTATCCGGGCGAGGCTCTCACAAAGGACCATTTAGAAGCACTTGGTCAGCATTGCATACTCCTTCAAGATGTGACATTGAACCTCCGTCGTTCACAGGGTGACAACAAAGAAGCAAGCTTATACAAAGCCCTCGGTTCTGTCCGAAATCTTCAATTCGTCACCCTTGATTTACATGTGGACAGCGACTTTTCGCCAAATGACAATGTAGACGAAGAAGACGGCACTGTGTGGAATCCTGCATTCGATGACGAATTTGATAGAAAGGTTCCTCCTGAGCTTCTTGATGAACCAGACTCGTGTGAGCCATGCAATGGGGCGATGCGCGAGCAGTTAATCAATTGCGCAATTGATGCGAAACTTGCTCGATCGATATTTGATGCTATCTCAGCCGGCAAGCCTCATGAATCCCTTCCTTTACAAGAATTGAACATCAAGTTTACCACGGCAGGAGAGTTTGGGAGAGTAAACTGCCCAAAAGACTTTCTATCTGTACTTTTTCATATTTGTCACCCATGGCGGATCACTCCTTCTGAGACCGAGATGCTGGAACACTGTGAAAAAAGGCCCAAAATGTTCCAGTCAACACCAGACGTTCTGGAAAGCTACCTTGAGGCTATCTGGCGCCGCATATGGCCGGAAAGGATATCAGAAGACTGGAAATCTGACTGGCGTAGTCTGCCGATCTCGAAAGTGACTTGATAGTAGTATATATGACATTTGAAGTACTCAATGAACTGTCCACCTACAAGTACCTAGGTACATACAAGCGAGTAAAATAGTACGAGGTCGAGGCCATCGAGTAGTATTGTTTGAGAGAATTGATGCTAAAAGTCGTTGGAGCCCTGGAGTCGACCCTTACTAAAAGACTGAACAATGAAGCATTGATAATTTTCAACAATAGCTTTTTCTACTTCCAACGAAGACTCGATTTCAACAACTTCTTTCACTATTACTATTCAACAGCTTTCTTCCGAAGGTCAATTCTCTCAACGGCTGCCTATCAATAGTCTCTTTGTACGGTATCTTATTATAGATTTTCAACAGCGTTTAGTAGTAATAAAACTTCGATCATTTGCTTCTACATATGTACTATCAACACCGGGCCTCCAGGTCTGATACCGGAATACTCGTCACTATCACATAGTGTAACTAGTAATAATCGGTAGGCAATAGCAGTACCAGACACAATAGTATTTGCCCGAACAAACCAATTGATCACCAATTAGCCGGCCCAAAAATTTCTCCCTTTGCAACAGTCTTCCGAACCGCCGTAGTCAGGTAATCCTGGGAGGCTTCGCGTTAGTCTGTGTCCTTCAAGTCGAAGTTTTTGAGAACACTTACGATGGTTTCAAATGGCGCTTTATTTCCCCACCACTCAGGCAAAGATACGTCAGGAAACGTTATTGCGAAGAAAATGACAATAGTAGAAAGTATGAGCCCTGTGTCAAGTCCCGCGGCTGTGATGTAATTGTAAGTATGCCACCAGCCGCGCCATCGGCGATGAATCCACCAGTTGAAGAGAAGCCCAAACATTGCCCAAGAGAAATAGCTGAGGGGCGTAGCACTGTATGATAATTAAGGTCAGTTGAAGATACCGGTTACGGAAAGGATCAAAGTAGGGAGCTCACGGCGGAATCCAGGACATGGCCCCAAGCATTCTGTAGATCAAGTTAAAAATCGGCCTTGTAAAGCTGGGACTCGCGAGACTTACACAGGCGCGTTTAATAGTCTGGCCTTTGACCTAGGGAACAAACGCATCAAAACGTAGAATGCGACTGGTAGCAAAGCACCCAAAAGCCAGAACCACAAGATGCTATTGTATATGGCACCAGGCCCGAACATACGCTGAGGACCAATGACTCCTGCCTTACTATCAGCTACTAGTCCTGATTATAAGATATTGGTAGAGCTTAGAATGAGACTTACCCCATGTGATGCTGTTTGAGAAAAAGGCTCTGCCATTAGGGCATGTGAAATGCGCAGATTGGTCCCTGTGTAGACCTTTGATTAGCGAAGAAAGGAATTTTCTCAGCAAGAGAATTGACCCACGATGTACAAACGTCCTCAATATTTCCCAAAGTCCAATTCATAACTGCTATCTGTACGAAGCAAGCCCAGATTGTTGCAACGACTTGACACATAAAAGTGATGCGAGGTGGAATCTTCATATAATGCGCAATTTTGAGATCTTGGCAAAAGTATTGACTAGATTGGTTGCACGGTCAGTAATATTAACTATTGAGAAGTCCATAATAGGCTAATAGGAAGTGTCAACCTACGCTTGCCCGAGTGTGATGGTACTGAAAACCTTGAAGACCATCACTCCAATTGGCTTTCCAGGGATCATAAACCCGGCGAGAAATGGTGATATGACATTGAGTGCTAGAATAATCAGCCGAGTCCAATCAAAATGAACGGAAATTTCATACATAGCTGGATATTTGTGATAGCCAAAATCATGCACGTAGGGACCTGGTGATGGTTAGAGATCGTTCTTCTAGAGGCAGATCCATACATACAATAAACACTGCTGCAATGATAATTGATACAAAGAGACCCCACCCTATGACACATGTCAATAATTTTAGCTCTTAAGAGACAAAGGGAATTGATCTTCTTACAAGGAAGTTGTGAGTCGTAGGTCAGAATTCCTGCCAACCCTAGTGCAATGGAGCATGCCCCCAGTGCTGCATACCACCATTCAGGGACTTCTCGGTACTTCTTCATCAAAACCAAGTGGATATCCGGCTCTTGCTCGCGGGCAGCGGTAAATCGATGCCAGATCTCCTTGCGGTGAAACAAACCGATATGCACAATGGAAGCTGTCAAGGCGGCAAAGGAAAGCCCGTAGTTCAAAGCAAAAGTTGGAGCCAGAAACATAGGCGAATATGCCTTATACTTTTGCTCATCAAATGAGAAACTGTTCCCCAAAATTTTGGTGACATTGTAGCTCTGTTGCGTATTGTCATACGTGGAAGACGTGTTGATAGGCAGGTAAGCGGAGTAACTGGAAAACCGGTAAGCTTTGTTCATCAAAGGCTGCCAAACCACTCACAAAGCGCCGGTATAAGATATCCCAATAGTTGCAATTATTATGAACACCACCAGTCCAATCAAAGTATTGACTATGGCATGGGCTGGAGCCAGAAGTGGGTCGAGAAGATATGCTGAAACATAGCTATTCATACTGGTCAGATACTTTCAAATAGCGTCTTCCAAGGTTTAGGAGAATGAGGATAACGAACGTCCAGTCAAAGGTAATCGGAATCAAGGATAACCCCGAATATCCTCCAAACAACTGATTCAATACCACATTATTTGGCCGAATCCCTGTAGAGTAATGTTTGAGCATCATGTAAATTGAACATTTCGATACAATAACAACTGCAGAAGACTCACATGTAACGAACGCAAATACCGAAAGGCCTTGCCAAATAACCCCTGGAATCCTGCAGAATTGTCAGCGATAAAATGTCATTTCATGGATCTATTGTTACTAAAAACTCACCAATACCATATAAAGGCCCCGAGCATGACGTAAATGAAGTATCGATACCTTGATATACTCCAACCATTTGTCTCAGAGGGATCAGATGCGCGTTTGTCATGCAGAGCGTGGAACAAAGCTGTGTTGGCAAACTGACCTGGCCATATCATAGCAGCGGGCCTGGTATTTCCGATCAGTATTGTAGCTCAGCCCTGATTCTACAGATACTAGGTACTATACTGACCACACCAAGAATCGACGAAAGATTCCGGCCAAAGCAATTCCAATTACTTGGCTGCTCAATGCAAAAAGAAGCTGGAAGCCCCACCCGATCTCCACATTATAGAGAGCTTTGAAGATTAGCAACACGGTGTGTATGAACCAGAAATGATTGAGTCTCACGTTTTGCTTTCAAGGCAAGGAGAGCATCGGTACAATAGGCGTATCCTATCGACACGCTACGAAAATTAGTCAAGAGTGCCAAATATTTGTTGAGAATACACACTTTGCCATGATCTAATAGTTGTTAACAAAAAACCAAAAAATAAAACATCGAAAGAGGGGTTTCTGAGGATTTACCGTGATAACTGTGTGCTCCTTAATATTAAATGGTCCTGTGTTCAGCGTCCACTTGACTCCAAAAGTACTGAAGACCTTGGTTGGCATCACTCGAGCCCAAAAACAGCCGATTGGATAAACGAGCAATTGTACAACGATTGCAGGAAAGGCTATTGCAGGGCTCCTACAGAACGGATTAAAAGGTTCGCTTCGACAATTCACTCATAAATGAAATGATTTTTGACTAACCTCATACTTAGAAACATGTTGAGTCCACTACCAACTGTCGTGAAAAATAGACCGAGAACCCATGCTCGCACCGTGTTTGCAACTTCGCCATTGTCGGTATTGCGCACGGCGGCACGAACAGATTCGTATTGTGAATCCTGAGCAAGTGACTTATCTAATTCGGCTGCCTTTTCATGGTCATCATTCCCAATGGCTTCTTTGATAGCGTCAAGCTTCTCTTGGGGTAAGTTCGGATCCCACTGATGAGATACTTCGAAGTTTTGTAATTCTTTTATGTTCTCTGCTGCCATCTTTCCATCTTCACTTGGTCTCTCCAATTGCGAGGGCGAGATCCCATCAATATCAGGGTCGGAGGGGTGCATGATGTTGCTAGTACCCAGGTCAGCACGAGTTGAAGCTATTAGTAGTACCTACTTTTTTCGATAAACTGGCAAGGGAATCTGGAAGCGAAGGCCTACATAAGAGAAGCTCGTTTGATCTGAACTTGGTTCTCCATCGGGAAGTCCGAACCTCGCCCAAGATAAGCTTGCCCAAGCCTTACCGTGCATCCATCCAGGATGCAACGCTGTTTCCCCGCATCCAACGCCAAATGCTTATTAGCCTATAGGCCGCGATAACAAAATTGGCCCATTCGGGCAAAAAGGCGGAGTACCGTCGCGCTAGCACTTTGGCTTTGCGATTTGCTTCAATCCTGATTGGAGCAACATGTCTTTTAGCTGGTCAGATGATTAGGAGTCACAGCGAAAGAAGGGGGAGGTGCAGTATTCAATTCCTAGAGTAGGATCGAAGCTGATTACGTATGCCAGTTTCTGAGAATTCAATGTAGTACTATGTAGTGACTAGTTACTAGATAGTCACCCGCACTACGTTGTTATTGTTCACCGCTTCAACCTTGAAGCTTCCAGCACACTGCATCCCTTGATTCCTTTTATGCGACCAAACTCAACCCCAGACTAGCGCGCAGAGTATCTAAGTGACAATGACTTTAACCATCCTCAATGGGCCTCCCCGGCTCCAATCTTCAGAGTCCACCCTGCGTGTCCTGATCGAGCGGATTACGGAAGATTTGAAAGACATCGGATCATTTTTGCCGATAACGATATCTGCCAGAAGAACTGAAAGAATACGCGATTTCCTCACATTGGAACTCTCCTCGTTGAAACACCAATATGGCCGAAAATTTGAACAGCTTAACCAGGCTAGCCGTGTCGATTACATTCTTATCAAGAACTACATGGAACGCAGGCTGCGACAGCTGGATCTTGATTTTCAAAAAGATCAAAAGGCATCAATACTCATTCCATTCGCAGCTAAATTGGTGGATTTGTGCGAAGGGAGGTATCTGGTTCTACCCATGAAGCCTCAGGAAGCTGCTCAAGCGCTGTTTGAGGTTCACGGTGAAGTTGAAAGATTCATTGAGAAGGTGAAACATAATTCCCTCGAACAGCACGTCGAAAAGACAGTCGCGTTTCGAGCGGCTCGCACTATTGATGCGTTGCGTGGCCATCTAAAAGAATGGTACCTATTCTACAAGGGATACGATCCATATTTCGATTGGTGGGTATCTTCTCCGTACAGCACGACGGAGAAGAGCCTAGAGGAAACATCCGATATCATTCGCGAACTTCTAGTTGGCATCAAGATAGGGGACGACGATGCAATCGTCGGTCAACCAATTGGACGTGAGGGGCTGCTTGCGGACCTTCGGGCTGAAATGGTACCTTATACACCCGAGGAAATTATCTCAATCGGCGAAAGAGAATTTGAATGGTGTATCGCGGAATTGAAGAAAGCCTCGAACTGTATGGGGCTGAACAATGACTGGAGACAAGCACTTGAGATGGTTAAGAATGATTACATGGAACCTGGCAAGCAGACAGAATTAGTCAAAGGGCTCGTGTACGAAGCTGTCGACTTTGTCGAAAAGCACGACCTTGTTACAGTGCCATCGGTGGCTAAAGATGCCTGGCAAATGTTCATGATGTCGCCAAAAAGACAGAAAGTGAACCCATTTTTCCTCGGGGGAGAATCGATCATCGTATCTTATCCCACTGATACGATGGACCACGAAGCGAAATTGATGAGTATGCGAGGGAACAACATTCATTTTTCTCGTGCAACGGTTTTTCATGAAATGATACCGGGACACCACTTACAGATGCACATCAATGCCAGATCCAACCCTTATCGACGCATATTTGATACTCCTTTCTCAGTCGAGGGATGGGCCCTTTACTGGGAATTCTTGCTTTGGGATGATGATAGGTTCAAAAAGACCCCCGAAAACCGAATTGGAATGCTTTTTTGGAGGCTTCATCGATGTGCCCGTATCATATTCTCCATAAAATTCCACCTCGGCCAGATGTCGCCCCAAGAATGCATTGATTTGCTTGTGAATGAGGTCGGACATGAGCGCGCGACTGCTGAAGGAGAGGTGAGGAGATCCCTCAGTGGTGAATACTCACCCCTTTATCAAGCTGGATACATGCTTGGTGCATTGCAGATTCGCGCGCTACGGCAAGAGGTTTTGGGTAATGGGGTTATGAGCGACAAGTCGTTCCATGACACTTTCTTAAAAGAGAATCGGATGCCAAATGAGATCATGAGAGCGTTGATATTGGGTGAAAAATTATATGCAGATTACGAAACTCACTGGAGATTCTACCCCGGCACCCTTGATTAAACTACATTCATGGATTAGTTATATAGTCAGTTTCAGCTCGTGGATTACAATACCGACTTCAATTTTATCATCACGAAACACACCCACTTAAATGGGGATCTTTGGCCTTCAAATTTGCGTTCAAAGGACGCCTCCATACAAACGAGTTGGTACCTAAGTATTAAGGCCTGGACCCTGACGCACGCGGATAATCTGTACAAGATCAGAACACGCACTGAATACCAATTCGAATGTTCGCAACATCTCTACATCGAAGGAGACCCGAGGGATTACACGATACTATGGAAGAAATCACATAAAATATTTTAGCCTGAAAAGACGACGCGATGGCCTGATACCTCAGGCCTCAACATCAGGTTTGGAATAGCCCCCACTTCACTGTTTACCTCAACGCAATGAGAAATGTTGAATGACTCGACCATCTTGAGACTTACCCATACGAGGCCCGGAATCACGATTCACAACAGCGTGATAAATAACCATCGGAGCAAACAGGAACAAAGACTGAACAATGACTGATGTGTTTTTCAAGAACCGCATACCTCGGGACCCTGAGCGATATCGTGAGTTTGCAAAGTCTCTCACAGGGGCATCAGACGTGACTCATGATCCTCGTTATGGAAACTGGTTTCCATGGCCTCGAAATCCAGAAGAGATTTGTTATACCTTGGTCTGTAGAGGCTGCCCAGAATCCAAGCCAGACCTGGTTCTTTTTTTCAAAGAAGTCGCTACTCCGTATGAAAAAGTAGTGGAACTAGCGACGAAGATCCACGGAAGTCTGTTTGATCAAGCAAATGATAAATACCATGGAGTCATGGATGGCTCCGCACCACCACTTTACGTGCATTCCCGGGCCTTTCCCCAAGTTTGCATTCAAGTTGAGGATTCTGAGAGGGAGCCCCAGGCAGCGCGTCATGACAAAAGTGCAAACTACGATCAAGCATGTACAGTGATGAACATATTCCCACCAGAGGACAAGCAAATGCGTATGATTTATGTGCAAAGTCTGGCTAGGTCAATATTTTGATTATTCGAATCTTCTTCCACAGTCTCTGTGCTGACGGTGTTTGCAGATATTTTGCCCGATGTTGGCTTCATCCGCAGCCGGCCAACTCGAAGGAGCTGAACACGCATGAGACTAAAATACGACAGGAGCTCTCTGCAATCAGACTCTCATCGTTACTCCCAGAGTCTTCTATATCGAAACTAGAAGACTCTTTACCCAGAGTATTTAGCGAGGAGCATCCGTGGGTCTTGACGCACAGAAAACTTTCGGAGGATACCATCCATTATAGAAAGGACGGTGATATTGAAAGAATTTCTGACTGGAGGGATGCCACCGTCCTCCCTTTTGGAATGGAACTTGAAGTACTTTTCCAAGTATTTGTGTATGAAGATCTTGATGGATTGTTTGAATACCCAGATAGAGAGCATCTGCACAAACTATTCTGGAATACCTTTTGGCCAGCTGCCGGAATCAAAGGTTCTCGGCTGCGTAAAAAGATCCGTGAGAATTCTGAAGCAGCAGCAAAGCTTGGTACCATTCTTGGAATCGGTAGCCAGTATGGCCATGATTATATTGGACGCCGGGTATTCTTCTTCCAGGCCTGCTTCCCTGGAGAGGAAGAAGTTTGAGTGCCTTCGTGATCTAGGCAAAAGTAGTACAAGACTATCATTGAAATTTTGCACTAGAATATTCTAGGAAGAGTAATATGAAGAAAAGAAAACTGTAGTTTATCATATGATATTAGAATAGGGATATTTCTTCATCAACATTCAATTTTAAGATCTGAGAACGTGCACTTTCATGTTCCTGGAGAAGGACTTGACTGGCACAAGTTCTCTCCCGAGACCAGAAAGCTACATAGTATCTCGATTAAGTTTACTCCTCACAACAATTATATAGTATCTACTAATCAAAGTTCCAGAATCAGACATCCATTGTGGGCTTAGAAGACCACACCCTTGACCTGTTGAACCGCCTTCAGATCGATGTTGCGGATCATCATAGTCCAAGCAACCGAGAGGACCATGATCGCAGTACCGGCAGCAAGCATGCGAGTTTGCGCATATCCATAAGAATATTGAATGGCAGTTCTGGTCTCAGAGCCAGGAACGTAAGACATCTGGGTCTCGACATCCTCGTAGATGAGGTCGAAGTTGTCCATGGCACTTGATGGAAGGTTTTGCAGGAGTGCCTTCTTGAAGGTCGCTTGCCAAATGACACCACAGATGGTGGAACCAGCAGCATCTCCAACAGTTCCAACAACGTTCAGCAAAGCAAGAACAGTAGCAACGTGCTGGTGGTCAACGGCTGCCAGAATTGCGAGTTGCTCAACGATGATGAACACGGCTCCACCGATGGAGATGAAGACTTGGCACATGACAAGGTATCCGACAGACTGGTTGGGGCGACGGAAGTAGATCATCAAACCCTGAGCGAAGATATAGAGAGGAACAGCGATGTAAAGCAGCCACTTGAAGCGACCAGTCCTGCGGATGATAAATCCAACTCCCAGAAGGAGAACACCCGAGACAACGTCGAATGTGTTGGAAACATAACCAGACTGGGAGATAGTAAGATCATTGACAACCTGGAGGAAGGATGTGAAGTATCCGTTCCAGCAGTAGTAGCACAGTTGGTAGGTTGCATCAAGCAAGCAAGCACCGATGACGGTGCGGTCCGAGAGTAGCTTCCAGGTGAGCATAGGTCTGGGAGCCAGATAAGTCTCAAACAGGGCGAACACGAAAAGCATGACGAATCCGACCACAATCATGGCAATGATGTAGTCAGTGCCCCAGCCATTGGGAGCCTCGGCTGCAATCGAGAACGGAAGAAGGAAGACGACGAGACCACCGGAGAAAAGGAAGACACCAATGAGGTCGAGTTCGCTTGTGTAGAACCAAATGCTCTGCAGGAAGGTCCGGTTGCTAGGTTCCTTGACCAGCAAGCCAGACTTCTTCGCCTTGTGGAGATTCCATTTCAGCATGCAGTAGAGGGGAATAGCAACGATGGGGAAGATGATGGCGAAGGTTCCGAAGGACCAGCGCCAGCTAATATCGTTGTAGTATTCCTCGGCCACCTTTGGTCCAGCAAAAGCAGTGATGATATAGGGAGAAGAAGTAAAGGCAAAGGCCAATGCTCGGTTCTTCAACTTGGATGCATCTGCTGTAACAACGTCGATGGTGTAAGTCATACCACTGAATCCGATGTTATAGAAACACTATGGAAGGAAGATGTGTTAGTAACCAGAAAATTTCGCAGAGCCTGGTTTCTACTTACGTAGGCAGCACAGAAGGTGGGAAGGTTATGGCAAGCAGCCATCATGATCAGTCCAAGAGTCGCAAAGACAACCATGGCCAAGAAACCTTCAGCACGGCCAAAGGTATCCATAGCTCTCGCAGTGGGGATGAAGGTTGCAGCGGCCATGCAGTCACCGACGACATAGATGGTATTGAGCAGCGAGTGCGAGCTGAACTCACTGGTCACATAGGGGACCATGGTCCAGAAGACCGAAGACTGGAAGGCATTGACGAAGTATAGGAACCAGATACTACATGAGAGATAAAGTTAGCCAAGATCTTGGGATCGGAGCTTTGGGATCGGCAAAATAAGGCTTAACTGACTTGATGAAAACAGCGATCAGCGTGGTCTTGGTCCAAGACAAGGTCGTGGCCTCGATGTTCTTGACACCCTGTTGCACATCTTCGCTCGGGCGCTCGGGATCATGTCCTTCTTCCTGAGGTCCCTTCTCGCCTGGAACCGCGCCAGGGACAGCAGAGTCAGTCTTGGTTTCCTCGATCGTATTCGTAACAGCGGGAACAGTTTCCTCGGTCGAGTGACGCCGAAAGGCGCGGAATCTGTTGATGACTGTCATTGCTTCTGGAACCAGCAAAGGTCGAAGCAAGAACTTGAAGGTTTAAAGATCTCAGACAAGCCAAAGACCAAAGGAGGAAAAAATTTGCTTTTATGGCATTCACTAATTTTATCGGCTACTAAGTTCACTGATTGATATCTCGCCTTCGCGTGCTGATTTCGTGGTACACTAACGCAATTCATACATGCCAAGGGCCTCAGAGCCCTTGGCTGACCTTGGCTGACCTTGGCATCGCCTGGACTTGGAACTCTCCCCGGCATTAATTCGTTGGTGTCGGACGCCATGCACGAGTAGCAATAATTGGCAACGATTTAAGCAGCAGCACGATCCCTTCGCATTGAGCCCCGATACGAAGATTTCGACATTTAAGACACTCAAATTTAAATGATTGCCAAGAAGAGGGACAATGGCACCTGGGCATCGCGGGGTGGTGAGCGAGCGGGAGAAACAAAACCCTTATAACCAGAGACAATAGAAAATTGATTGGATCTCTGAACTCCATCTAATCAGATGATCGAGCCAAGCAGGACCACGAGCGGGCGCGGCGCGGGCGGAACCGGCGCTTCAGTTCCAAATTTTCAAGGTCTCTAAGTTCCACCTTTTCCAACAATCAAGAAGATTTAAGCGAAGCGAAGGGGGGCTGCCCTAAGCGTCGTGGAAATGTCCTGAGATGGGGCCACAAACAGGGGCCACGTACAAGCCACGTACAGCCAAGACACTTTCTAGCTTGGCAGAATTGATGCCTCAGGAAGCATTAATCTGCTCGGTGCTTGATTCCTGAAAAAGATTAGACAAAAAGTTATCAGATTCTTTTCTTCCGGTCCGTGCGAAGGTCCGACGAAGCGAGTGGAGTAGTTCGGAATCACCCGACTGTCTTCGATTCCCGGGGATTTAATTACATACAGCTAGTGGTAAATAACAAAGATACAATACATACGGTATATCTTACCATACACACATACGATATCTGGAATTTTATCAGATGGAGTCGAGTCCACTGGGTTCCATGTGGTTGATGGGCCATTGCTGTCATTCTTGCTCGGGGGTTGCGGAGTTTAGTACTCTTTCGGGAGATGACATGCGGAGTGAACTTTCTCTTAGTGTACTTTTGCAGGGTAGAACTATACGAAACTCCACGAATGATGTCTCTGCTTTCAGTCGATCGTGATCGTTTTGTTATTGTTCTGGGACAAAGAAGGCTGATTTGTCTAGCTTGCACGCCTTACTGGGCCCGATGCAACCCTTTACGAGGCCAAGATAGCCAATAATGGTGGCAAATTGCTTTGATACGGAAAGCTACCTTGGCGTAACCACATCTGATAAGATGAAAATTCTTCTCTAGATGAGACATTCGGACCCAAGACAGGTTACGTTAAAACCTTGGTTAAGTCACGCCACAAACCAGCTAACATTCAAGTTTCCATAAGCGAGACCATCTGATTAGATTGAGTTGAAATTTTTCTCTCGTTCAACTAGGTACTAGGCAACATGGTTATCTGATTCATAGCTTGGAGTTGATCCATTTCGGAGCTCGCTTCTCCACAAACGCCTGGATCCCCTCGGCGAAGTTATCTCCACTCATCAAGCGAGGATACCATTGATCCGCCAGAGTGGACACGGCCTTCTCCACACTGCCAGATTCCCAGCTCATCCGAACTCCTTCACGACCGACAATTAATGCGTCTGGGCTATTCTTGCACATTTCCAACGCAATCTTCACCGCGGCATCGGCGACATTTGCCGGAGCATCCACAACTTGGCTAATGAGGCCCCAGTCTTGGAGGGTCTTCGCGTCCACATTCCTGCCAGTCAACACGAGGTCCATGGTACGTTGAAGTCCGATAGTACGCGTTAGTCGTGGAAGGCACCCAGCCACTGGAACAATACCGCGCTTGACCTCGGGTAAGGCAAACGTCGCGGATGAGGACGCAACCACCATATCACAATTCGTTATCATTTCAAAGCCACCTCCCATGCAAATTCCGTTGACGGCTGCGATAATCGGCTTCTTGCCACTTCGTCTCGGTAGACCCGCGAGTCCAGGTGCGTCCATGCTGTTGACTTCTCCTGTTTTGTTCATTCGATTCCATTCTGCATATGTGGATCCCCATTAGCTAGTGCTAGAGGCAACACTTCAACATTGGGGAAATGGTAGTAAGGTACCTTGCAGATCGGCTCCGGTGCAGAAGGCCCTGCCCGCGCCAGTAATGATTCCGACCCATAGGCTCTCATCTTGATCAAATAATTCCCAGACCTCTTGAATCTCGCGACTGGTGGCTTTATCGATTGAGTTGAGCTTTCTCTGTCGGTCCAGGGTGACCAGGAGAACGCGCTCGTCTGGGAAGGAAACCTTGAAGTTTTCGTAGCTGCGGAGCTTAGAGCGTAGAGACATCGTGATGTGTTTGCTAACTTGAAGTCACTGAGTACCGATCAAAACAAGGTAGTATGGTTGTGGTGAGGTGAATGTTATAACTCACTTCTGTTCGAGGTGGGTCCTCGGGGTTATGAGGAAGGCTACTTTGGGAAGTGCCTGGGCACCCTTTGGGACTCCAGCAGTGCGGAATGAAGCGACTTCAAGTTCGGTATTTTTTGCGTAAATTAATTCTTGCCGAGGCTCTTGGTTGAATTTAGTCTCATTCAATGGGCGTAAGAATGGTTACAAGGGCAAACAGAGTACATACCCCAAAATATGATGAAAGGATCCTACTATGATACAGAGCGTCAGTCTCATTGGTGTATCTCGGCTCGGCCATCCTTCTCTAGTCATGTCTCGGATTTAAGTTCGTTTATTTAATTATCAGAAGCTTTTACAGCAGGATCTTGTCATATAATAGAGCCCAAACGCCGCATTCTTCTGCAGAACTCTTGTTCAAGCTTATACCATTAGTTATACTACTACCACGGCCATGGCGTCTAATTCTTCACACCAATACCCTTTGGTCAAGCTACCACACCCTTTTTTGACCTCATATCGAATCAATTCCGTCCCAAATCAAAGTATAGTCAAGTTGAACTTGGCATTTGATAACCAGCCCTCAAATGGAAGGTCCCTGTCCGAGCCTCTTCACCTCGATTCTTTGACTTGGAGTGAACTCTCTCTTATCCCTGAGGCCCAGCAGCCCCCCATCAATGATAACACTCCATGGGGTCGCGCACGTCGAAGCCCAGAGACGTCCTTTGAATGGACTGGGGATAATGCGCCTTCCTTGGGTCAGATTTGGAATGTGATCCACGCCATTAATCTTGCACACCCCACAAATGAATATTTCCGTCTTCATCTTCAAGGCGCCGGCAAGGATGTTATCCGCAGTGAGCTACTATCCACTGGACTGGCCATCGCTCACCCCAAGCCGTTCAAGCCCTGGTCAAAGGGTTCCGAGGAGTTTGATGAATTGTTAGTTCTGCGAAGTTCCTTCTGGCAAGGCGCTGCTTCTCCCTTAGGACCGCGTCCTATCTGGGTTGTCGGAGATGGCACAGATGGCCCTGTGCGCAATGGTCTATCGACATATCCAATCATGCCAGAAAACTACCAGATGACGTCCAAATTCCCTACCGAGCCTGTTTATACCCGTCATCCGACACGCCGTCCCAAACCACACCCCGGTTCCATCGCCTATAGTCGGTATATCCCCGAGATTGACGAACACTTTTCCCTCGAAGTCGTCGATTGGCAGAACCCTGAGCATCTGAAGCTTTTTAATACTTGGCAAAATGATCCGCGTGTTTCGAAGGGTTGGAACGAGACCGGCACATTGGATGAGCATCGGGAGTATCTTCGCAAGTTGCACTTCGATCCCCATGTTCTGTGCCTGTTCGGTCGTTTCAACGAAACTCGCTTCTCATACTATGAACTATATTGGTCAAAGGTGAGCTCAGAGTGTTTTATTTAGTCGCTATCCCTATTCATCGCTTCCGTTTGCTAATCGAATGCTTTCCACTATTTAGGAGGACCACTATGGCGCCCACTACGATGCGGGTGACTACGATCGCGGCCGTCACTCCCTTGTCGGAGACTCTTCTTTCCGAGGCGCAAAGCGAGTCAATGCGTGGTACTCAAGTTGCATTCATTACTGCTTCTTGGATGATCCCCGAACTGCAAATGCAGTGGGAGAGCCCAAGGCCAACGGTCCCATCATTCTCTCCTATGAGAACTCTCAGGGTCTAACGATCGGCAAGTACGTTGATCTTGGCCACAAGAGATCTGTCCACTCGGTTGTCAGCAGAGAAAAGTGGTTCCAGCTATGCCCACTCTGGTGGGACGGTCGCGAGCGTCCACTTGAATCTGCCGATCGCGCAGCCTGGAATGCTAAGCTGTAGTTAGCTGCAGCCCTACAACTTAACCCCGACATATTGCGATTCCCGTACAAAGGCTGGACTTCTTGTAGATAGAACTTGAAATGAAAATATAACCTCTTGGCATACCACTACTAGTAAATACTAGTAATTCTTCGGCGCTCTTGGATTTTCCCATTGCCACCCGGATGTCGTGTGCACATATCAATTCCTCGTACGATACCTTGATTCACCCCCCATCGGAATAGGCCCGATTGGGTCGATTTCATGTGAGAGATCCTTCGTGTAAAATCCATCCACGAGGCCTTTTAGAGCCGATCCATCCGAAAAAGGTGGCGGTGGAGTCAAGAAACATGCTCATCTTGTCGCGTGGTTGTATACAAGTGGAGAGAAGAAGAAAGTGGAGGTCTAATCCGAGATGCCAATACAAGTAACATTACGCTGTAATTTACCGCTAGTATGGTGTCTTGTATGCACATCGTACTATCCAATTCGAAGTGCTCCAGGTCTTCACTCGGAGTCCCACTTTACTTCCGACTACACTAGCAACTAGCACTCGCTCCACAGTAGGGCGCGGCTGTGCGCAAGCTTGGAAGTTGGCTAGAGTCGTCGTCCCTCCGTCGGTGGATTTGATCTGATTTGATTAGGATCCAATGCAGGCCGGTTAGGTGTGGACCGATGTCGGCTGAGCCCTAAGCCCGTTTGGGTTATCTTCAGGACCCCTGGGCAGTTTTTCTTGAATCGCAAAGTTAACTTTTAACATCCCAGGATGCTTTGAATTCTTACGAGCTTTCATCAAACTTCCAGCAGCTCTTATTGCGTGGTAGTATCGCGAACCAGTTCTACTTCCCACTGAGGTGGACGCGATCAGTTTGTGGAAGCGTGACTGCTGCTTTACTAGCAGCGCAACGTTATCAATCAGCTGTCTTCCCATCAATTTTGCAGGCCAAGCGCCGCTTCTTGATCACGATGGGAATACTTTCTAAGATGGCGGGTTATCCCCGCATGCTTCTTGCTGGTGGTCCTTCGAAGCTTGAGATAAGTACTCTGTTCGTCGGATTCGTCGCTGCTTGCGCATCTGGTGTCCCATTCCCATTGATCGGAATCTTGTTCGGTCAATTGCTCGATGACTTTAACGAAGCTACTTGTTCGAATTCCTCTGGAACTGCGACTGCTTCCTCTAATGCCTCGGAACAAAGCGACATCAACTCGAAAATTCTCATCATCTTCTACTTGGCCATCGCGCAATTCGTCACGATCTACGTTCATCTCTCCTGCTGGACGACCTATGGAGCTCGGCTGGCTCAGAGACTTCGCGAGCGATATCTTCAAAACTTGCTTCGACAGGAACCCTCGTTTTTCGACAATCTCCCCCCTGGTGAAGTCGCATCTCGACTGAACACGGATATCCAGACAATTCGTTCAGGTACATCCGAGAAGGTCGGAATCTGTATCTCAAGTTTCGCTTTCTTCATCACCGCCTACATTGTCGCCTTCATCAAGCAATCTGTGCTCGCAGCTATGCTGATCTCCTTGATTCCTGCATATTTCTTAATGTCGTTCATTGGAAGCTACTATATTGAGAAGTACTCGGCACGCGTTTCGGACTATGCTGCTTCTGCTGCATCTATTGCCTCTGAGGCGCTTTCCAACCTCGTCGTCGTCCAGGCATTCGGAGCGAACACTCGATTGGAAGAGAAGTTTTCCAAGGCTCTTAAGCAGAGTGAGCGCGAGGGAATGAAGAAGGCCACTGCCGTCGGTATTCAGGCTGGATTCCTTTACTTTATTGCTTACTCGGCAAATGGTCTGGCCTTCTGGCAAGGAAGTAGAAAAGTTGCTGAGTCGGTGGATGGCTCCAATGCCGGCTCTACTGTCGGTTCTGTCTTCACAGTTATCTTCATTCTAGTTGAAGGTATGTTGCTTCTTGTCTACATCTTATTTTTAATCTGACTAACAGTGTTTCAGCTACTCTACTTCTCAGTCAAGTCGCCCCATTCCTCCACCTTTTCACTGCTGCAGTTGCCTCATATGAAAAACTTCGCGGGGACATTGAACGTGAACCACAAATCGACGGTACCACCGATGCAGGAATTCGTCTTTCTGAGGTGCAAGGAGGTTTTGAATTCAATAACGTTTCTTTCTCTTATCCTTCCCGACCTGAAGTCACTGTTCTGGACAATGTCAGTCTGAGCATTCCGGCCAACAAGCATACTGCACTTGTTGGTCTCTCTGGAAGTGGAAAATCAACTATTGCTGGCCTTGTCACCCGACTTTACGATCCGAACGAAGGAGAAATTCTGTTCGATGGGCATAATCTGCGTGATATCAACACTCGTGATCTGAGAAGCTTCCTCAGCCTGGTGCAGCAGGAACCATCACTTCTTGATCGCTCTCTTTTGGAAAATATTGCCCATGGACTTATGAGCTCTAGCAACCCTGAACACAAAGAACTGAAGGCTGCCCTTGTAGCATCCGATCTTGAGGGACTTGCTACCGAGGTCAGAGATGGTATGGATTTGATGACTGCTGCCGAAAGCCGTGGTGCCGAGGTCGTTAAGATTGTGAACCTTGTTAAAGAAGCTGCCGCTCTTGCTGATGCAGATGGTTTCATCTCCGCTCTCCACCATGGTTATGCTACCAGCGTCGGATCTAGTGGACGTTTGATTAGCGGTGGCCAAAAGCAACGTGTATCCCTTGCGAGAGCTCTTATCAGAGACCCCGCCGTTCTTATCCTTGACGAAGCTACTGCATCGCTTGATTCCCGAACTGAACGCCGCATCCAAGACGCCATCAACAGAATTTCCAGCGGAAGAACAATGATTACAATCGCTCATCGTCTGTCGACTATCACCAACGCAGACAATATTATCGTCATGCATAAGGGACACATCGTCGAGCAAGGCAGTCATTCAGATCTGATGGCTTTGAACGGATCATACGCCAATCTCATCTACATGCAAGGTCTTGGCGGTAGCTCCAGCAAGACCGACACTACTGTTAGCATTGAAAGTGTCAGCAAGTCTGATCAAACCTCCTTGACGGATACCGAAATTGAGAAAACGAATGATCTTGCACCAACTGAAGACCGAAAAGCCTCCATCACCGAAACTCCAATCTCCGATACCCCGGAAGAGGAAGAAGAGCCAGAGACCCCCAAGAAGTCACTGTGGGCTATCTTACGTGGATATGGCCCTGCTGTCAAGCCTCACTCTCTTATCATATTTGTTGCTCTCATTGGATCAGTCATTGTTGGTGGTGCGTTCTCTGGTGAGGCTGTTATCTTCGGTAACACTGTTGGAAACCTGAACCCCTGTAAGAGCGCCGATAGCATTCGATCAAGTGGAAACTTCTTTGGTCTTATGTTCTTCGTTCTTGCTATCATCGAGTTCTTCTCGAACTTGGTCAGCTGGGCTGGCTTTGGATGGGTTTCTGAGAAGATCGTTTATACTGTTCGTGTTCTGTCTTTCCGTTCGCTTTTCGAGCAAGATCTGCAGTGGCACCAGTCCAAGGGCCGGTCACCACCTCTGCTTTTGTCTTATATCACCCGCGATGGAAATGCTCTGGCTGGCCTGAGCGGCTCAGTTATTGGTACTTTGATCTCGATCACAGTCAATCTTATTGCAGCAATTATCCTGACGCATATCATTGCCTGGAAGATTGCATTGGTTTGCTTGGCACTGGTTCCTTTGCTATTGGGAGCGGGTCTCATGGAGCTGCACGTTCTAGGAAAATTCGAGGAGAAACATGAGACTGCTTACACCAAGTCAGTTGACATTGGCGTTGAAGCTATTACGTCTATCAAGACGATTGCCTCCCTCTCCCTTGAGCACGATATCCTGAAAACCTACCGACAATCTTTGAAGGGGCCCCGCAAGGAGACCTTGAAAGTGACCCTTCACGCTAGTCTCTGGCAAGCGACAACTTACTTCCTGGGCAATTGTGTGAACGCCTTAGCGTATTGGTGGGGTGCTAAGCAGATCATTGCTGGTACCTATACTCAAACTCAGTTCCTGATCGTCGTTTTCTCTCTTCTCGTCAGTGCTCTGCTCTGGAGTCAAATGTTTGCGCTTGCACCCGAGCTTACAAACGCCCGCAATGCGATGGCCCGCATTCTTGGTCTGATTGAGATTGGCTCCGAGCAAATGAGAGGCAAGGTACCAACCCACTCCGAGGCCGATCGTTCGAATGAGGACCCCGAAGCTACTGGAGAGACGAAGCCCATCATTTCCGACGGTAAGGCGTCTGGTGTTCAGTTCCGCGACGTTCACTTTGCCTATCCCGCCCGGCCCGATATGAAGATTCTGAATGGCCTGAATCTCGATATCCGCCCGGGTAAATTTGCAGCTCTAGTCGGACCAAGTGGTGCTGGAAAGTCCACAATCATTTCGCTCGTCGAACGACTTTACACTCCTGAAACTGGCTCCATTCTTGTTGATGGCTTCGATGTAACAAAGGGTCACAGTGTTTCTTTCCGTGATACTATCTCGCTTGTACCACAGGAGAGCGTCCTATTCGAAGGAACCATCGAGTTCAATATCGGACTCGGTGCTCCACCAGGACGTGATGTGAGCTTGGCAGAAATTGAAGAGGCCTGTAAGCTTGCAAACATTCACGATACCATCATCGGCTTGCCAGATGGATATCAGACAATGTGTGGACCAAACGGCAGTCAATTCTCCGGTGGTCAGAAACAGCGTTTGTCAATTGCTCGTGCTCTGGTTCGTAAGCCAAAGCTCTTGATTCTTGACGAGTCTACTAGTGCTTTGGACGCGGAATCAGAGAAGCTCCTGCAAGATGGCCTCGAGAAGGCGGCACAGGGAATTACGGTCATTGCCATTGCCCATCGTCTACGTACGATTAGAAAAGCCGATGTCATTTTCCTGATTGAAGCCGGTCAGTGCGTGGATCATGGATCCCATGAGCAACTGCTGGAGAGGTCTGAGAGCTACAGGGCCAACGTTATGCATCAAACCGTGGCCACAGATTGAGAAAATACCGTGCTATTTGAGACATAGATTTGCATTTTTAATTCGCTAGACATAATACCATTCCTGCATCTTGTTTGATACTACTAATTCATGAATAATATCCAATAGAGTTATGCAACTTCTCCTAGTACTACCTAGGTAAGCTCGTGCTGTACTATCGTGTTATTCGTAGTAATTTCAATCCTGCTTGAACCTGCACAAGGTAACTGGTATTTTAAGTTCCAACTACCTAGTCTGCGGCTGGGTGACTCCCCGTCCGACCAGTACCTACACTGTCATCCAAGATCTTGGAGCAAGTTTAAGTTGCATAGCTTGCAAAGAGTATTCATTACTAGCGTTAACTGAAGCTTGGAATTCAAATCTAAAACATGAAATCAAAGTACTAGTAGGATATAGAATTGCTCAAAATTAAATCAACTAGCAAAAAGTAACGACAATCTATGGTGAAGAGAAATTCAAGTTATACAAATAATTCGATCAAATCCGCTCAGAGTATCCAATGTTGTAGATAGTACTATTCAATCCGGTGTTTCGAGTCACTAATCCATACTCAGGTGCCAGTGGTAAACTAGAAAGGCCTAGCATCTAGCAAGAGATCAGTTGTATGAGCTCCCAGCTTCTGCACAGTAGAGACTAATTCATCGAGAATCCGGTCAACAAATTGTGTGTCGCTTTCGCATCCCACCAAGCCAACATGCATCTTTCCTTCACGGATGTAGGAAACCACCTTCAAGGGACTAGGTGCATCTCCATGAGGGTTCAAAATATCCACTTTGCAAGAAGTGCCTGCAAAAGGCATCGTATCAAAGTCATCCCAATCCTGATGATGCACGAGAGAATCGAACGATTGCACATCTGCTGGCCACTGAGTACAGCGCTGAGAAATCTTCCGGAAACCCACGAAATCATGCACTGCGGATTCTGCACTTTGCTTCTGAACGAATTTCAGCAAGTCCATGACTGTCCACTGAGACTGGAAAGGAATCCTGACTGGCGTAAGTTGATAGCAAGGTCCCATGACATTATCAACACTTGCAGAATCAAGCATTCGACCAGAGGTGACACTGCCAAAAGTCACATCGGACTTGCGAAGCTCGCGAGCCAGGACCAAGGCCCAGGCGGCCGTGAGTAGGCTTGCTGTAGTTATTTCTTCAATGGGAAGAGCTATCTCGACGGGCTTTGTGTGGAAGATTCCTTTCTCGGTAGGGTTTCCTGACTTTGATTCTAACACTGACATTGATGAACCATCCAGGAGGTTCTTCCAGTACGAGATTGCCTTGGAGCTTGCACGACTCTCTGAAATCAGGGCCATGTATGTAGAGAAAGGCTCATAGCTCACGACACTGCCTCCGGTATACAAGGTCTCAAGATCTTGCAGAAGCTGCGGCAAAGACACGCCGTCATACAGTGCGTGAGAGAGGCCAAGAACCAGGCACTCGCGACCATCGTTTCCTTGGACATGAGAAAATTTGAAAAAGGGCGATCCCAGTCGGAAATCGCCTTCAATGTGAGAAGTGCATAGATCGACCACGGCTTGCTGCAGATCCTTTTCGGCTCTTTGCAAAAGAATGGGCGCATACAGAGAGTCCAGGACAACTTGCAAGAATGTCGATTCGTGTTCAACAAAGACAGTTCTCAAAATGTCGTGCGTTTTGATGAGCTCCCTGCATGCACGAAGCAGCTTCTCATGATCAATTTTACTATCGAAGTACAGCATGGTATACTGCATTGAAGTGCGTGGGGGCTGAACAGTTGCCTTGATGTCAAGAGCTTGAGAATCTGTTGCTGGGTAAACATCTCGAATTTTCCAGCTTGGGTTGGCCAGCTTCGGCCGAACGGTGCTGAACATGAAACTCTCAAGATCCGATACATTGAGGAGTGAAAAGGGCTTATAAGCTGGAACCTTGTTTAAGGAACTTTGATCAACCTTCAGTACCTTTGCCGCATCACCTAAGCGCATGTTTTGGAAGATGTCGGCGACTGTCAAGCGGTGTCCTTGAGACCGAAGAGATGATACCAGCTTCATGGCCAGAACCGAATCACCGCCCAGTCGGAAGAAGTTGTCATCGACATCGATCTTGTCTTCGGGTATAGAGAGGATAATAGACCAGGCTGATCGTAGAATACCTTCAGAAGGTGTCAAGTCACTGCGGACGGCGCTATTTTCCCATAACTCTTTGAAAGATTCCCGTATTTGATCAAGCAGGGCGAGGGGGATGCTCGATGCCAATTTGTGAAGCAGGCCATGGTCAATGGTTTCCATGTTAGTAGGCATCTCATCAACGACTAGGTAAGCCGTAGGGACCATGTATGATGGGAGGTTATCTTGGGAAAATTTGTCCAATTTCCTGATCGCCAAAGCGAGGTCCACGGAGATAGCCGCACTGAGATTCGCGTGAACATGTTGATCTGAGAACTCGCAGCTGATTTCTTGTGGCTCAGGGAAATGGGCCACGGACTCTCCAAGAATCGATCTTTGCTCGATAAAAACGACCAGTTCTTGCTCCATTGATTTCTTTGCTCCTGTTGGTGAGTGTTGGAATACAACTGCTGCCGCTCGAATGTCTGAAGGGAGCTGTTGGGAAATATTGACCTCGACCTCTGCGATGTCAACGGCGTGTCCTTGAACAGGCACTACATTTTCCTTGCGACCAACAAAGACCAAGTTGCCGTCTTCTAGGAGCTGAACCATATCGCCCGTCGCGTACAACTTGCCCTTTCGACCAGGAATTTGAGCACATCCATTCAAGAGCCAGTCTGGGCTGTCGATAAATTCACCAGGTAAAAGTGAGCCCTCTAGCCAAAGCTCTCCAGGGCATCCAATCGGTGCTAGGTTGAATGGGTTGCGTGGATCGCAAACCCAAGGGACGACTGCACGAGGGTAAATTGCCCCATGCTTGATGCTAGAATCAGCCTGAAGTGAGTTGCCCTCCGAGGTTTGAGATAGAGGTGGCGTTTGGTTCCAGTGCCAGATTTGGTTCGATTCGTTCTCCGGAAGACACGACATCTCTCCAACTCGAGAGGAAAGTCCATTCGCCAACTGTTGACACGCCGTCTCGACTTGCTCCAGAGCGCGTTTCATTTGAGGGATCTCAATGAGGCTGCTATCGAAGCTTGCGCAAACTCTGAAGCCACCCTTGCGAATTCCACATGCCAGCATGAGTGGATAGGGATTGAAGTGCAGGGCTTCTCGAGCCACATCTGCTTGCTCAAGTCCAAGCTCGCTAGCTGAGTTATCAGGCTCAGGTTGAATGACTAGACCAGTACCAGCTTCACAGGCATGCTGAGCATCGCGGCTGACCTTTCTGATATTCTGCATACCCATATGCTGATATGGAACTCTCGCTAGTATCGTATTTTGCACATATTGGAGGTACGATTCAACAGTGCTGAGCCGATTGATATGAACTCGCACAGGTAGTGTTGCAATCAGCGGGCCAATGATACCCTCGACTCCCGCAAGATGAATGTCGCGACCGGTGAGCGTTTCTCCAAAGACAACATCGTCACTTCGCGTGTATTGAGATGCCACTAGAGCCCAGGCGCCACGAATAAGCGTTGCCATCGTGAAGGGAGACCCTGCTGGCATATTGAAGGCAATCTGGTGCTCAAGGAACCCATCTGGCGTTGGTAGATAGTCTCGGGATGGCAGACGGGGAAATTGAGGCCCAACAGCGCCATCCAGCTCTCTTCGCCAGAATTCTTGCATATCGTTCTCGTCGGTGTCTCGCACATATTTGATGTAGTCTCTCATTTGTGCCTCCGGTCGAAGAGAGTTGCTTTGCAACGCATCAATTACCTTTTTTAGAATGAGAGGCTCAGACCAGCCATCATAAAGAACATGATGAATAGTCCAAACCATGTGAATGGTGTCCCTTGTTGGATCCTCAATGATAGCATATCTGGCAAGGCTTTCACCCAGATTCATTTTCTCCTCGCGGTCTCTTGCCAGGTACTCATCCAAATTGTTCGAATGTTTCCAAGTGATGCCTTCATCAAGAATGATCTGCTGAAGACCGGGTTCCTGTAGTTGGGCTACACGAGTTCGCAAAATTGGACTGTGTCTGACCACTTCCTCCCATGCGCCTTTCCAAGCATCGAGACTGATGTTCTTGGGAATTGATGCAACTCTCTGCGCAACATAGGCTTTCACGGATTTCAAAGAGAAAGTAAACAAAGACTCCTGTGTCGGTGTACAAGGGTACATGTCCTCAATCTTTGCAGCATCGAATCCATAAATGCTTGACGCTTCGGAGGAAGCACTGTCCCTTGATTGAGAGACCATTGAGAATGGATGAATTTCGGATTTTGCCTCATTATCGCAAACCTCGACAATATCAGCCATCTCTGACAAGACTGGATGACCGAAAATCTTGATAACTGTGAGATCGAGGCCCTGCTCTCGGCAAACCGAGACTAGCTTCATGGCTGCTAAAGAGTCGCCTCCCAAGGTGACGAAGTTATCATCTGGTCGAATGCCATCTGCCTCCAGCTTCAAAACATCACCCCATGCTTGTCGAAGCTTTTTCTCAAGTTCGGTCAACTCACGTGCAGGAGCACTGGTTGAGCCCAGATCTAGTTGTCGCAGATCTACCGTTGCACCGAATTGTCGAAGACGTCTCCGATCTGTTTTGCCCGAAATGAGGACCGGCAGACAACTGACTGGAATGTAGGCGGTTGGAACCATGTATCTTGGAAGAACAGTTATGATCTCTCTGTTGGCGTCTGAAAGAGATTTGCGCTGTTCATCAGACAACTGAACAGAACTGATGTCACTATTGTCTGCACCTGCGATGGACTGCGATGTGACAAATGCCACCAGCGTTGGCTGGCCACCAGAGCCCTCGGGCTTGATGACCTCAACAATGACACTGATCTCAGAAGGAAGTCTGGCTCTGAGTTGACTCTCGATTTCTCCGAGTTCGATGCGCTGACCGCGAAGCTTCACTTGAGTATCCTTTCGCCCAGCAAACACGATACCTCCGGAGCCATCAGGGTCATATTTGCCAAGATCGCCGGTCTTATAAAGACGTCCACTGCGCCCATTAAAGTGACCGTGGCCATCAGTCAGCCACTTTGGATCTTCGATAAAAGCTGCTGCCGTTTTGACAGGATCGTTCAGGTATCCTTGTCCAACGATTGGTCCTTCAACTAGAAGTTCGCCGACAGCGCCGACAGGCAAAAGAATTTCATGATCATTAGGGTCAACGATCCAGATGGCTGCACCATTTCCAGTTCCAATTGAGATATAATCCCGACCAGTGGCAGCGCTGCTGTTGATAGTGCATCCAATAGTGCATTCACAAGGACCATATCCAATGATTATCCTGGCATCCTGGCCCCACAGATTTACATCGCTAGGAGATGCGGCTTCTCCACCAAGCCCTAGGCCAGTGAGAGAGGAGATAACGTCTGGCTCCAGGATTCGGGCCATTGAAGGAGTGATGCCAGCATAATTGACTCTCATTTGACGAATAGCACCATTGATATCATTAAGTCGATCCTCGTCGGAAGGGATGCAAAGACAACCACCATTTCCGAGAGTCAAAAGCATGCTATCGATGCTAACATCAAAGGCATACGAAGCGAAGTCAAGAACTCTCGATTCTTCGTCGTATCCAACCGCCTGAGCACGAGGAAATGCGCTGCTGGTGTATGAACTATGTGAAATCTTGACACCCTTCGGTGTGCCTGTACTTCCCGATGTGAAAATAAGGTACATCAGAGCCGAGCCGGGTACGGCAGGTAGCTTGGGAAATTGAGCGGAGTCCGGGATGCTTGCAAATGACTCCTTTTCCACGATTAAAAGATTCCCGCCTGGGAGAATTTCTTGCGAAAGGCTTGCTTGTTTTGAAGACGAGAGAATTGTCTTCGCGTTGACTTGGGTGGCCATGTTTTGTAGACGTGCAAGAGGCAACGTCGGGTCCATCATAACCATTGTTCCACCCGCCTTCATCACTGCTAGTACGGCAACAATTGTCCAGCATGATTTTTCGAAGCAGATTGGAACAAAGTCGTGCAGTTGTACATTCAGGCCAGCTAGAGAACTAGCAATATAGTCGGAGTAATGGTCGATTTGGCCATATGTCAAGTCACCGTCCCATGACGAGATCGCTGTTTTGTTGGGGTGCTTTCGGCCACGCTCTGAGATCACTTCATGCATGCCAAAATCATAGCTTGGAGGTAATTGATGATTCCAGCCCCAAATATCTTGAAGATCGCGTGTAGTTGGCCGGAGGCATTCTTGAATTGATAATCCAGATTTCGACAGACACAATTTTATGGTATCAACCAATGTCTCTATGTACAGTGAAACTGTGTATGGCTGCATATTCTCCGTAGTCCACAATGGTCTCACTAAGAGGCGGCTGCTGCTAAAAGAAAGTTCAAGATGAATTGCACCCTGCCCAAGTAATGGTTAGAAAATGTCTTCTGCGCTACCGCCTTGCGAGGAGCCTACTTACTTCTTCTTTGACTTGTTCCGAGTTTGGCGAAAGGGAACTCGTACTCAATACAATAGAACCTGGGTAGGTTTCGTTCGTTGCTGCTGCTTTTATATGGCGACGAACTGCTGCAGAAACACTCGTGATGTCGTCGTCAAGCCCCTTCATAACTTCGTTCATAGACAGCCTGCTGGCTTGGCCTGAAGGGCCATAAGCCCATTCAAATGAGACTTGGCCTCCTTCGCGTGTCCGCAAAAGTAGGAGAAGCCATGAAAGAAGCAAGATATCTTCTCTAGACCCGGTTGGGGTTGCCTCTTCAGAAGCAAGACCAATTACTTCAAAGCCTCTTGTATCGCCATGACTCGAAGTCGCAAGCCCTTGGGTTAGACCAACAGACCCATCATGTCCTCTATTGTTGCGGTCAAGCATATCGTAAACGCCCGGGGAACCCATTTCTGCGACGTTGTTCAGTCACTTTCGGCAGAATCGTGCTGCATGAGAAGGCGTAGTCATATAATCTAGTAGAAGATCCAAGCGTGGCAAACTGTAGTATTCGAAGAGCTTTTGTTAGAGCTGGTATTCTCGTTGAATCTACTATTCAAGACGTTCGAAGCTCACTCTGCAGATGAAGTATGAATATTGTTTGTTGTAGCAACAAAACCAATGAACACCAAAAATAATTGGAGTCACTTGATAGTATGCTACACTTAGATAAAATCCTTCGCTTTCAAAGCTTCCGTCGATGAGATTAAAAGCCGCTCGTTCCGCTCAGAGAATAGAGCTAGCAAAAAAGTAGCAAAGCGCCGACTCGAGGACCTGGTCGAACCGTAGTTGACATTAAAAGGGGCGAGATGAGACTAAGTTATCTGATCCGCGCTTGACTTCGTAAATTGATTTTACGCGACTAGAACGGACATGGTTTAATCTTCACTGCCTTGTACTTGAACTTGCAACTTTCGGCTCCATAAAACTAGATATCCACAAGGCGTGTTTTAGATCCCTTGGTAGGGCGCACCTCGCTTAGCCGTCTAAGTCCGAGGCCGGATTTCTTCACAAAATAGGACATTTACTCCACGATTGGTGCCTGGTATCGAGCCCCATCTCGTAGAATGGGGTTGCATTCGGCATGAGCCGACAGGGCTTGAACATAGTACATACAGGTGATCAGATGAATGATAATTGATTCCCCAATAACTCGCGCTGCACGCGGTTGGGAATCAAAAATCTATTTCTAACCGAGGCCAAGTGATTTTCGTTAAATGATCCTTTCACTTGGCTTTTAAAAGTGAAGCTCAGATATTACAGCTAGGTGGCGTTTCCTTCCACCAATAGTGATATTCGAACATCCGAGTCAAGAGGCTTCACCGACTGGATGTCCTATCAGATCCGCAGGTTATAAGCCACTCAATCTGATTAAAATTTCCGTGGATTTCACCCTGTTTAGCGCTTCCTGGCGTACCGGTACCATCTTCTGTCATGGATTAACGTCCAAGACCATCCTTCAGGACCCACTGTCTGGTACAGAGAGAATACATGCGCTAGTAAGAAGAGTCCCCTTTACATGCGTAATACCAATGTATTACAAGGATATCCTCTCCACAGCTCAGACCCTGTGGATCGTTACCAGTTTCGTTGAATGTTGCCCCGTTTTTTCGAGATTGCGCGTTGACTGACTGTTCGACTGTTTGATTGTTGTTTGACAGAGACCATCCTTTCACAGTACGTAACATTCTTCTCAGTAAAGTGGGGTGATTTCGGATCGGAAAGTCTTGCCCTTCAGAAGGGGTTGACGTGCCGCAGTTGGAACCCACAAATATTTGCACCTTTTGACACAGCCCCCCAGAAAAAATTTGATCTGATAACGAGTGCCCCTCGGCATTTAGCTCACCTAATACATAAGCTAATTTGGAGTTGGAGTCTATTCAACTTCGTTTCTCCAAATCACCCCTCTCCAGCCTGTGATAACTTCCAAGGTTGAGCCTTACGTCGCAGATATCATGTATTCTCAATTCTGGCCCAAGGGAGGTCTACCTGGCCTCCTGCATCATTATGTGAGTAACTGAGCTTCTCGCAATGCCATGGAGCTCTCGGCTAACAGCAGCTTCCCCTTCACCTCAGACGGAGAGTCTCGTTACCTTTGAGTACACTTCCAATGCCATTCGCCAACCCCACAGTCTTGTCTTTCTTGGGGGCTTAGGTGATGGCCTTGCTACCACATCATACATGGCCGATCTGGTCCAGGCACTGCAGAAAACGGAATGGTCGGTCTTCTCGCTGAACCTCACATCTTCATATCAATCCTGGGGTCTGGGCCATCTTGATCGAGACACAAACGAGATTGCTCAGTGTCTCAACTACATCAAAGACTACAAATCTGAGAAATATGGCGCCGGAAAGATTGTCCTCATGGGTCACTCCACAGGCAGTCAATGTGTCCTGCATTACTTGTCGCAGCCAAACCCGCATACCAGCACTCCGGCCTTTGATTCTGGACTTCAGCACATCAATCGCATGCCTCTCGATGGTGCCATTATGCAAGCGCCGGTTTCCGACCGCGAGGCAATTTTCTGGGTTCTGACCCACGGTATCGGTGGAAAGTCACCTAGCGAGATCCGCGCGGTGTACGATAAGATGGAAGCTCTGGCAAAAGAGGCTGCTCGAAATGATACCACATTTGACACTATGCTGCCTTTGTCGTTGACCAGTAACATCTACCCTGGAAACACTGCAATCAGCGCACGACGATTCCTCAGCCTCATCAGTCTTGAGAGTCCCCAGTCTCCATCAGAGGATGACTTGTTTAGCTCGGATCTCAGTGACGAACAACTGGGGAAAACATTTGGCATGATCAAAGAGCAAGGACTGCTGAAGCACAAGTTGATGGTTCTTTTCTCTGGCGCGGACCAGTCAGTGCCGGACTGGATTGATAAAGATAACCTGCTGAAGAGGTGGAGAAATGCCACCAATCACGGCAGCGATGCCAGTGTCTGGGATGATGACCACTCTGCCATCATACCCAATGCATCCCATGCCCTGAGCAATGACGACCAGGCTGAGCCTAGAAAGTTCTTGGTTGAAAAGGTGCTAGGCTATCTGGGAACTGCATAGATCTTAATAGAACTTGAACTAGAATTTAGAACTTTCACGGCCATTACATGCTGAGTTAATTATCTGCTCATCCTTGATCGCATGTTATGTTTACAAGACCCACCGGCCTCTAGGGGTATTTTCCAACGCAAGTGGAAAAAGGTCTCGGACGGAGTCGGCGGGATTCCGGCATTCAAGTGGGTCGTAAGAACGAGGACGTTATTCCAAGCTTGTACCGTGGTTTACAGTAAACCCGAAGCTCGGTAATGTCTGCCTAGAAGAGTAGTTATCATTTTTTTTCGATGTATTCTCCGATAGGTTACCCTGAGGCTCTCCACTATTAACAGAACTGGAGTAACGCTTTTTCGTTGTCAACAGCAAGAGAACAATTCCAGTGGTAAGCTGTCTCTGCAAAATCAGACGCTCCTCTTGTTGGCCATTGTCAATATCTGTCATATACCCTTGAGTTGGTTGTCTTATCTGGTGTGCTAGTTAAAAAGCACTTGTGAACACTCTCGGCCGTCTCAGTTGGAAGTCCGAGACTAATCTTTCTTGATACTCGGATATCATCAGTCTTCGTCATAACTCGAAGAGTCTGAATTATAACCCTGTTCACGGAAGTTTCTGTCTCTCTGAAGACGTAAGGCATACTATTTCCCTTGGCTTGGGACACATGAGGATTTGAAGGCCAGTGATATACTACTATCCAAATGGAATCTTACCATGGGTACATTCGCACGCCTGCGGACGCAATCCTTTTAGTCCAAGCCTGCTACAATGGGTTATTACCTCGCATCGAAAAGCGCCTATCTCCAAAAGAGGGACGATCGATTCGAAATGGCTCGGTTTTCATCTGGGAAGAACATGAGACTGGACTGAGAAGGTGGACAGATGGGAGGAAATGGAGCCCAAGTCGAGTCTCCGGCCGTTTTCTTATCTATCGAGAGATGGAGGGCATGAGGGGGGATAGTCCGACAACACAGTCTGTGTCCGAAGCAGATACCACATCGAGCTCCCCATGCGAAAAGCGAGACTTCAGATCAGTCGTTGGCATAGATGACGCTCAACCAACGAATCGTCCTAAACCTCAACTGATGAAGCTTTCATTCAGTATTGTCAGTCCCGGGAGCCATCATTGGCATTTGATCAACTATTACCATCAACATCAACAAGATTCTCCATCCGCCAACGAATTACGACAACCAATAACGGATCCTGCACTAAAGCACGTATATCCGCAAAGGGATCTGTTTCCTTTATCATTAGTCAACGACCGACAGAATTTCGCAATCTTCTCGAGAGAGCCAAAGCTGGTAAAGCCAGCCCCGGTTGAAAGTGATCAGCCTTGCAGAATGTGTGGAAGTGCCAGTGGCTATCGGCAGATTTTACACCCATGAAATTCACATAATCGCATAATGTCAATTACTATTAGCGCTCATGAAATTGTATTATCTGTTAAATAATTACAGAAACTTCCTGTTTCGAACCACGATGCATCTGAAAAGCGTTGGAACCTCTCGAGTAAAAGGAACCTTTTCGTGACTCGGAATGATATCAGAGTAGGACAGTCTCTAGCCAGTCGCTATTCAGCAAAGATTGGACTTAGTATAGTCCGGTGTCATTTCATGCATTTTTGAATGTGCTTCTGGACTCGGGGATCTGTTTGCGAGTCCGCATGTCTTCCGATTCCACCTCGGCCCTGGCATGTAAATGCCAACCGCGGCCATACACTAGAAGCTAAATGGAGTATTCCGAGTCTTTATCACACCCCCGCCCTTGATTTCACACGCCCAATGATAGTCGAATCTAGTATAGAAAATTTACTAGAGTCTGATCTCATACAACTATTCCAATGTTACTGTCGAGATCTAACAAACTCGCGCAAGGCCAAAACGCCATGAATGTATCTGCAAGCAAATTGTAAGTCATTGATCCAATGATGAAATAATGGGTTTTGAGGTCACGGCAGTCATACATGGCAATCATAAAGCAGAAGCACATAGCAAAAGTGGGTAAACTCAAATATAGAATTCCTGTAAATATCATAATTGGCATGATCCAGAGCAAAAATGCTGCCGAAATAGAATCACACGCTGTATTGATGATAGGCTGGATTATGATTCTCTCATAGGCCATGTATGTCGCCGACGCTGACCAGCCTAGAAGTATCATAAACTATACCAAGCTGTTAGTCTCAATTCACAGTTTGGATTAAAATAGCACGATCAAGTCTTGGAAGGTAATACGAACCAGAATCACATAAACAGCGGTATGGGTATGCCATAGGGCCAACATCAAGCCACCCAGAAAACTCGAGGAGATCGCGCCATATCGAAGAGCAAGATTGGTCCTCCGATATTCTTCTTCAAATTCAGTGGGGAAATAGAACGACATTTCTCTATTCGTAGTCAGATGAGTGAGAGATGGAATGAGTAATAAGGGGGATGGGGCCGATAGAAATACAGGATGCAAATGGCGGTGCCTGGACTCAGCCGCCTTGCCAATGCTAGCATCACCAACAGCTAAGCAGGTCTCCTATTCGTGTTCCAATTTGGCCCCATTCACGCAAATACCCGCTCTGACTTGGCTCTCATTCGTCGCTGTCAGCCTCGCCCTTGTTTGCCCCATGTTCCCCGCAGCCGCATTCAATTGTTGATTTGCGACACCTGTACATTTCTAAGTTTGGGAGACATTCGCTCGTCAATATCGAGTACCACATGTGGAATATTCCAAGGTTGTCTTTCCAAGGTTATCATTGCAAGTGGAAAATAAAACAAGTCAATTCAAGCAATATTATTATAAAACGACTACTACTATATAACAAAATAAAATGGGATAGGATCCATGGGTCTCAGCACTCATGCTATTTCAGACGGAAGTTCGAACCACTTCTCGACCATGTCCTCAAAATGGGGGCTGTATAGCCATCCCAGCTCAAAAGGCTGGGCTTCAATCTCTGCAAGATCCGATCCGGCGCTTCGCGGCATCCTCCTCGCATCAATCTGAGCATTTAGCTCAAGAACCTGATCGACTCGTTCCTGTCGACCCCGTTGCCATATCTTCAGACCCTTGTTCAAATCTTCACCGAGTGACTTGGTGATCACCAAAGCATAGGTATAGACATCCTCAAATGCCTGATTGATACCCTGACCAGCAGTTGGAGGAATGGCATGAGCTGCATCTCCCAAGATAACCACGCGAGAATTCTTTGATGCCCAAGTCTCGAGCTTGGGAACCACATAGAATGGCCAAAGGTTAATCTTGTCAAGTGGGATATTCGAGACGGCTGACTTGACGATTTCAGGGAAATCTTCGGATCCTTGGCGTAGGAAGTCGACGCACCACTCTTTATCGTTGAGAAGCTTGTTCCATCCGTCACGGTCTAGCTCCGGTGCGCGTCTTTGCTTGCCGATCAGCACTTCTGAGCCATCGGCCTGTTGGGGTGCAATGACAAAAGCTCCGTGCTTGGGATTCATGATTGTAATGGGAAGTTGGAACTCGTCAGAGGTATGAAGTTGGCTTATTGGGACAGCCGCAGTGACGCCCATACCATTGGTGAAGCGAGGCTCAATGTCGGGATACAAGTACTTCCGGACTCGTGAATGGATCCCATCAGCTCCAACAAGACAAGATGCTCGGCCAGTCGTGCCGTCATCAAATTCCCAGGTGACTTCACTTTCGGACTCGGAGAGAACATGAGTGAATTTCTTGCCGTATTCAATTGGAATGGCCTTTTCCTTGATGGAAGCGAGAAGAGCGTCGATTAATTCAAAGCGGTAGATACGGAGCCCATCGTAGCCGTATTTTGACCGGTTTCCGAATTCATAGGAATCAAGCGGTTTGTTGGTATAGAAGTGTAGGTCGGTGAACTCAAATCCACGAGTCCTGATGGTCTCATAGATGCCGATTGCATCCAAAATTCGCAATGCATTTGGCGAAAGCATGATGGCACCTCCGATATCAAGAGATGCAGAGCGAGACTCGTAGATAGTGCATGGAATAGATTGTTTGTACAAACAGAGAGCCAGAGTAAGGCCCGACAGGCCTGCGCCGATAATTGCAATGTTGTTGGAAGCCATTCGGAACTCGGAGTTATCAATAAAAATGCGAATAATCGGATGATATTCGTCGTTTGAGGTCTATTAAAGTGATGGATTATGATTTCTGTTTAATGATAAGTAAATCTGACGTTGGAAAGCCATCTTATATACCCAATATGTGGTCTAGGTCCTCTGGTCGCCTGAGTGAGCATTACGAGGCTCCGGATCCGACTCTCTGGAGTTCATCTCGGATCCGAACACAACTTGAATATTCAACTCCGAAGCTGAAGAAAATGGAGAACGCCCACGATAAAGATACAGAACAGCAGTTTATTGTGGATTGAAATTTATTTTATAAAATCAGAGGGCCTTTAATACCCCATAGTATCAAGCAAATACATGGCGTACCAGTATTGTATCTAGACTTCAAGTTTGCGTTGCCAGGCCTTAAACAATGAAGGCCTCCAGTTCAACTAACTTGAACCTTTGCTGAAGCTCCGAGTCGTAATACTACAACTACTATGAACAGTTGAGCAATAGTATCATTTTTTGATGAAAACAACCCCGCCCGTAGGCAACTCCGAGTCTGGAATATGCTTTGAATATGCCTTGAATATGGTATTCACACCTGGGCACCATATTTGCCAAACACGATAATTAATTTAAATACCGTGTTAACACGGTGTTACGACCGTTAAAAATTGAATATAGTCTGATTATGCTCTGAAGGATATGGTAGTAAGTGGCTTACAATAATACGGTAGGCACACCATATTCAAAGCATACTATTCCAGAGTTGCCTGCAGGCGGGATTGAACAAGCAGAAAGAACAACTTGAAATGTGTAGTTAATCTATTACGAGGTCTTTATTTCAGAGGTACCGTGACTGGCATGAATAGTAAAGAATATTCCTATGAATTCAAGAGGTTGGATCGCTAAAAGTACAAGAGGAGAGATAAATAGAGAAGGAAAAGACATCGGACTTCATCAGATATCATATCAAACATCGGAATGACCAAGACCACCAGAAGAGAAGTATTCATCAATCTTTGCCTCAATGTCTTTGTCAAGAATTCCTGCGATGTAATGATCCGGTCTCAGCAAGTATGCGACATCTTTCTTCAGTCCAACCTGGCCATGCTTTGGCTCCCATTTGAACACGGTTAATTCAACATTTCTCTTTTGGCACCAATTCGCAATATCCTCTGGTGCTTCACCGTACACATGCAATTGCCAGGATATACCCTTCAAAGTCGAAAAATTATCACTTGTTTCGGTTTCCACCCACGGGAGACGATCACCGGGCTGGAGTGTACCAGCATTTTCATCAGACATGTTGAGAGAGCTACCTCGGTATGAACAAATGAGCTGAGAGCCACGTCGGAAGATCTCGGATTTTGTTGATTGAAACTTGGTGACGATTGGAACAATGTATGGAATGATCCAGGTGCGGAGAAGATGTGGGAAGAAGCCCTGACTTGTGAGAATGGTGAAGCCATGGTCCGTCGCTCCAACCACGCTCATTGCAAATGAGCGACGTTCGGACTCATAAGAATCTAGAAGCCGGTTTCTGGAGTCTTCTGCCATAGATGGATTCTTTATCACGCTTCTTAGTTTCCATGCGAGGTTGATGGCGTCCATTATTCCAGTGTTCATGCCCTGGCCACCCACAGGGCTATGAATGTGAGCAGCGTCTCCCACAAGGAATGCACGGCCTTTGCGGAACATGTCCGAAACTCGGTGGTGACAGCGGTATGTCGAAAACCAATTGGTGTTCTTGATCCCTATTCCAGTTGTTTTCTTGATATCCGGTAAAACATCTTCCAGTGTGAGCTCTGGGCGAGATGAGTCTGTTTGTTGATCACCACCTTTGCCCAATGAGGTACCAACCAGGCGTATATGGCGTTCTTGTGCGAATGGAATGACCAGATTGAATGTATCGTCGACGAACATCAGATGAGCTTCCCCGTTGTATATGCGACTCTCTGACTCGTTAGTCTCAATATCGGCAATGTAGAAAAGCGGCGCGTAGGTGTCTCCTTCGTATTTGGCACCAATCATGTGTCGCACCACCGAGTGGGCTCCATCGCAGCCAACGATGTATGCACTTTCACAGGTCGATTCTTCCCTGGTGTCCTCGTTGACAAGAGTTGCCAAGATTCCCGATTCATTCTCTGAAAATTTTGAAAGCTTTGTCCTTCGCTCAACGAAGATGCCGAGGGTATTTAGTCGTTGTTCAAGTATTTGTTCGTGCTTGTCTTGCGGTATATTCAACATAAAAGGGTACGGTGTCAAACCGACACCGAATTCACGCAAGGGTATCTGAGCACAGTGTTGGCCATTAACCCAGACATTCGTCCCTGGGAGTTTGTATCCATGGGCCAAAAGCTCATCAGCTAGGTCAAGCTGGCGGTACAGCTCCAGAATGCGGGCATGTACAACGAGTGCGCGTGAGTTTGGTGCTGGGCCGCTTCCTTGGTCAACAATACGAAAGCTGACGCCTTGCTTTTGAAGCCAAAGGGCAAGGACGAGGCCTGTAGGCCCTGCGCCGGAGATTAAAACATCGACTGGAGACATGATCATGTAGCCAGCGGGCTGTGAATTGGCAGTTTGTTGATCGCGGTCAGAATTCCTTTTGTAAAGTCTGAAAGATAAATGAGAGAAGTGGTCTTTTTTGTGGGGATTGGAGAGAGATTAAATAAGAATTCAAGACCTGGCAGGCATCAGAAATGAAGGCCATAATATTGGTGGAAATCGGTACTATGACAAGACCCCCAAAGCAGCGTTTCGTATTCGGGCGGCCTAACCACCGACCCCGAGCTTCGCCGTAATCGCTGAGATCGGGTCTTGCCCGCCGATCGCCCCGAAGCCCAGCCACGATAGTAAATGTCGCTCTTTAAAAAGAGCTCGTGACACCTGGACCAAACGTCATTCTAGTTGAGAAACAATAAGAAAATCTGTGGAGGACGCATCTGCTCTTCATGATTTGAGTCACCCGAGATTGCCCGATTATTCTCCGGAGTGCCCAGACTTGGTCACACCCAACTCACGAGGCTGGCAAAGACGTTGTGTCATCAAGAAGGGATTCCTGGAATTGATTCAAAAGGTTGTCCCATTCATCCCAGTTCGGACTGTCACTAAGAAGAAAGTTGAAATCCTCAGGCCCAGAGCCAAGGTACTCGTTGGGGATACTTTGGCTTGGGAATTCTTGCATGGGAGGCTCGGTGTCGACCACCCTTTCGCCGCCATCAATTGCTTGTCTTTCTTTGGTCCCATTTGCCTTCTCCAGCAAGCGGAAAACTATTTCGGGGCAGGTCGTTGGGGTCCGGTTGTAATTATTACATTCCTCGATGTAAGCCCTCCAAGTCTTTACTATCAAGTTCTGCAGCGCATTGTGCAGAGGGACATGAGCAGTTTTGGTCATCTGTCGAAGATATCGACCATAGATATCACCAATAATTTTCCATGCCATACTCTTCTCCCCTGGGTCGGGTCGATGTCGCATTTCTGACAACATCAAAATCATGGCATCCCATGGCATATGATTAACCATGTGCCATGTGAATCGTTGAATATTCGGGTTCGTCTGGGCGAAGTATGCATACTCCGCCATCTTCAAACAATTCTCATAGACAATGTCTTTCTCCCTCTGAGTGATTTGATGTGTCAAGCTCTGGTATTGACGGGGGTGGTGTGCCGTCAATCGCGCGTAATGGATTGCAGAGCGTGCCATGACGGAGGTCGCTAAATGGAGTGGTATATGCGGGTCGCAAAAGCGTAGGAATTTCTCTTCAACAAGGTTTTCAAACTCATCTATAGCCTCATCCCGTTGACGTAGTGACATTGACGGGGAAGACAGGAATGCCCACGGTGAATTAGAATCGCCATACTTTTTGCCCCACCGTCTGAGCCAACTGCCGAACTCGCTGCGCGTGAGACAGAATATCATCTCGGTTGCACCAATCTTCTCGGATGCCGGCTCGGTCATGCGTGGATCAAGGTCACTATCATTTGCATTCGTTGGAGGTCGGGTGTCGGCATTCGCCATCATTGGGCTCATGGCTACGCCGCAGAATTGGGCTGACGTAGAATCGACGATTACCAATTGAAACCAAAGTCGACGTCTGATTTCAGTCTCAAATGCCGAAAGTCCAAATGTAGAGCCGTCACGATGAATTCCAATTCGTTGAGATATTCGTAGTGCAACCCCACTAAGAGTCCAGATTGTATGTGGATCTGAAGAGCCTCGCATCGATAGCTAGAATACGGCTGTTAGAACGTGCAAGAGCCATTTTGAAAGATGATTTACACACCAAATATAATAGAAAAGCTTGCAACACCATGATACTCGACGTCCGAAGAAGAGACACGTTCTGGAATGACATCTGCGCGCCTTTTCGATACCGGGATAAAAGCTTCTTTTTGCTCTCGCCAAATGATTTCTCCACCTCGCCCGCCTGTAAAGAGGCCAGAGAGATACAGTAAATGGAGAACATCAAAGCTTCGAGCTCCTTACTGGCCTTTGGCAAATCACTCATAGCCTCAAGGATTTGTGGCTGGACTGTTGGGGTGTGCAGAAGCTTTACCAATGGATTAACGTTCTCAAGAAACGCCTGCCACAACTTGAATATGTGCAAGGGGCTTGGGTGCAGGTCTGATAGACTCTTTCTGGACCCATGTCCGAGTAGCATGGTATTCTCATCATCGTCATCTTCCGATGGATGTTCATCGCCTACATCTGATGCATCATTTATCACGTCTGTCGCGTTGGTAAGCTAGAAAGATTGGTTCGTCAGCAGGATGGCCAGGGAAAGCAGCGTGCAGAACAAACCTCGTGGCTGACAGTTGCCCATAGAGAGCTTCAAGTAATCCAAAGTCAGATATGTATACAGAAAATCGTGTAGAGGGATTTCCTCACTTATCAATAAAGACAGAATTGCCATCCTTCATAATCATTCTTCCGGTTTCTGCGCCCTGGCCCACTGGGAAATTTGGCACATTGGAGATAGGTGACGCATATTTCAGGATTTTATTTGGTGTAGACAGCCCTTCAAAGCCAGGGTGACGCGAGCTCTCGCGACTTTCAGACGCGTCGTCATATAAATCGCGCTCTCGTTTGCGTCGACGAGGAGGTGGTGGAGGGCGGTAGATACATTCGGCATCAGCCTTCTCGCAGTTGGAGCATGGCTCCTTTCTGTCGCATTTGACCTTTCTCTTATGACATATCACACATGAGTATGATTTTGATATAGTTTGTCCTGTGTCGTTTGCTGTTTGAGCTGACTTGCCAGCGGGCTCTTGAGAGCCTTCGGGGTCTGCCATGAGCTAAAACCGGGTATAATTCATTGATACTGCTCAATCTATCATTATCAAGTTGAATCATATATTTGAAAGGAATTCGAGAGGCCCTTCAAAACGTTGTGACCTGCGAGAGGATTACTTGAACGACTCAGGCTGCGGTTGCTGTTCAAGTCGAGCCTATTTCAACCTTAGGAATTTGGCGACAAGGCATCAATAATTATGGCCTACTTTTTAAGGCACATAATCTCTTCCGACCTCGACTGCTTTGATATCAGGTCTTCCGGAGTCTTTGAAGCTATGAATACCACTGGTTTGAAAGCATTCCTGTCAAGTTCAATTATCTCCAGTACAATATTTGATCAGTAGTCCAGTGCTTTTGGTCCAAGCCTGTTACTAATTCATCAAGATTGCGGTTCTCAAAAGATTCTCAGTAGGGTATATGGAGATCATTCTTATCTCCGGAACAGAGTTGAGGAATCAGTTTCTACTATCAAAGGACCAAGCAATCAACAAAAGCTCATCTGGATTCTTTCTGTTCAATTTAGCATAAACCGAATCTGGTAGATCGTCGCGTCGCGTCGCGATCAGACTCATATGTACCAAGAATAGATCGGCAGGGCTCGGGAAATTCCAAAGTGGAGACTATAAGGCTTATTGATGCCTGAACATGCCTGAACGCCTCTCGTCTCAAGTAGACAACCTTGGCGGGTCCGACGTATTCTTGGCCTCTCGTCAGCCCTGCTCAGCATCATGTTTCCATGCTTCCTTCTTCACCTTCCCTGATTTTGAATGAAACTCTGTTACTCTTTGATCTAGCTTCCACCCGTCGGACTTCTTGACTGATCCAGTTCGCTTTCTGTCTGATGTGGTGGAACCAAGACCGCACTTCTTAGTGATTTCACCAAAGTTGATTATGCCACCTGACCATTTCCCCACAATCTTGACATGAAGTATGACACCTCTCTTCGGTCGAGTCCGTGCTGCAGTCTCACGTAGGGGAAGGCGAGCGTTTTCTATCACCTTGGGACCAAGAGAGTCGCCCTGGAAGCGACTTCCGGATAGCGTCTTCGTGTTGCTTCTAGCTTTCTGTCAGGTCGACGATCTTCTCAACTTATCCTTGACTTGTCGTTTATTGCATCATCGTATTTCGAGAAATGAGTTTATGATAGCGCAGACATATCTGAATCTGCGCAGGCAGAGATGGATTAGGGAGGGAGAAGACGATATCGGTCTCTCACCAGGGGATGATCTGACCTTCATATCAGAACTTTTCCCGCCCCCACCACCGCAATATGCCGTCGGCGAGGGTTACAATGATGCCGATTATTCGCTTGCATACATTGCTGATCTCGAGAGATGCTGGAGAACCTGTATACGGCTGTCCTATCATTTAGCAGATCATTCGGTTCGTCATCATCTCGAAACAGACGCCATTGCTCGTCCACTTTGGGCTTCCTCCAAAACAGAAAAGGAATATCTGTACAGCAAGGCCGTAGAGACGACTCAGGCGAGGCTATTACATCCTTTGTGAGCTCGGATCCTTTATATCTCCTAAATGGCAGATTTAGCTAATACTCTGTAGAGCTTATGCCATCTTTTTTCTCGAGTCCTCTGCAGCTAATGATGACCCAATATTGGAAACATCCGATCAGACCACAGATCTCTCTGCTTCAATAGACAAGCAGCAACAAATACTTCAGGGTCCGCCATTCAACGATACGCAAATACTTCTTTCGACTCAACACTGCTTGCAGCTTCTCTGCACCACCGTTCGACGCCTCATGAGCCCCGAGTTTCCCATCTCCTCGTCAGAAAGTTGGATGAGTGTCCTGCTTCTCACATCGACACTGGAAAGAGTCGTGCAATTCTTCCAAGCTGTTGCTAAGGACGAAGAAGATAAAGATAGCATCTCACCCGGTTCAAGTTGGTCTCATCGAAAGGAGTTTATGTGGCAAATGCGTAAAGACTTAGGTCATTATCTCGCGTCTACCGGTTCTCCGTCAAATCGAGGATCAGAGGGTCAACCCAAGCTAGACGATATATGGTTTGGTGCCGCATATCGTGAGTTGGATGATCGAGGAGCGATACCTCATCTTGCAGATGAACCGGTCCCGATCCTCCATGGATCTACTTTAGCACTGCGCTGTACACACTGTTGGGAAATGGACTAGCTTTTTTGATATAGCACTCAATACTTTACTTGTCATATATAACTCTCGAAACGAAATTTTAAATAACATTTATCGATATTGGTGATTTTATAGTCTTGTTCGGCCAACTCCGACAGGCTAAACCCCGCTTGATCGGGGCCCGGCTTTTCGGGTTTCCGACATGGAACGTTGTCTCCTTACCATCACAACCCTTCCCCATTTACTCGAAGAAAACTAGAATTGCAAACTACTATAGAGAATCAGACAAATGTTGAATGGTGCTAGCTGATCTTGTGGGTCTATCTTGGCACGATCTGTTGAGGATTTCAGGGTGAAAATGACTACGCTAGCCGCAGTAAGTCACCCATGAAGGAGGGCGTGAACTGTCTCTTCGATGAAGAGATGATCGAATCGCTGACAATACAAAAGTGTGACTTATGTCATTCCAGAAAGGTATTCTTATTGAAATATGATCTTTCCCCTTTCTATAAAAAGTCCTTCTATACTAACATGGTATACCCGATTCATTAAGGTCAAATGTGATCGCGAAGACCCTTGTCTCAATTGTGTCGACGCACGAGCTGAATGTCTTCGAACTCGTCAAGCAAGAGTTCATCGGCCTCGTGTCTCTCGGTATGGACTACTTGATCATGCTATTAGCAGGCTTATGACTGACAAAAGCGAAGAATCGATGCTATCGCGGAGAGACTGGCGAAACTCGAAAAGACAAATGACGACAGCTCGTTCTTTTCTTCTCCTCCAGATAACGACGATGCAAGCGCCAAAACTGTCCTTTCCTCTTCTCCTCAAGCACGGCCCATTGAAACCAGCCAAGGGGCTACAAAGAGGAAACACCAATCATTTATCAATGACTCAAGCACATCAGTCCAGCCAGACATGAAGCGGAGAATGTCCCACAATATTGACCCCAAATCTCATAGCGAAAGACATTCCCCAGATGCAACGCGTCATGCTAGTGAAGCAAGAGAGTATATTGAACATGAGCTTCAATGCAATCCAACCCTTTCACAAGACAGACGTACGGCCCTAGAGATGGCCCAAAGGTTCGTCGGTCAACTATCAAACCCTGGAATTCACGGACAGAGATCTGGCGCGGCGGAGCATCTTGAAACAGGTGACGATCTAGGTCCTCCTGTTCTGACGCCTGAATTGCTGTATATGATGCTACCAGGTAAGATTACCAGCAAGGCACAACTGAGTTATGCTAATTATTGATATAGGGCCTGATAAAAAGACAAACTCTCAAGGAACATACGTGTGGCCAGACCACATCTCCGACAAGACTTTAGAGCGCATGGGTCTTGCTATAATCGAACGCAGCGAAAGTGAACATGTACTACATCTTTATCGGATCAGCGTATGGGTGAAAGCGCTTTCCTGTATTTCCAAAATGGCACCTATAATCTCAAGTGCGCCGTTGCGTGTTCATTTCAGAGCTTTGAAGAAACAATACGAGGCGGCAGCTATTGAAGAGTTGGATGCCATTTCTCTCACTGCTGTACCGAGTCTCGCCTTGCTCCAAGCATTACTATCAGGCGTAAGTGATATTCTTACCTTTCCATAGACTGTCTCTCTAATGGTCAACTCAAGAAACGCCTCATGCAATACCTAGGCAACATGTCTCGATCATGGATGTTCAATGCCCTCGCCTCGAGAATCATCGTTGCCCTCAATTACCACAATATCACCGACCCGGTACCACACAACGAAGTAGAAGAAGATATCCACGCGTGTGTATACACATGCTACTACTTCGACAAGACTCTCAGCGTGCTTCTTCTCCGACCGCCATCTCTGCCCGATCTCAAGGTTGAGCCGACAAAATTGATTCATATGGACCCAGATCTACCAACAACACCCATGATCCGAGGAATCGTCGAATTCTCACATATCAAAAACATCCTAGTGAACATTCTTCTTGACTCCGAGAAAATGAGAGATGTGGACAAGGCAAATATGCTGTCTAATCTCGTAGCTCGCGCGCACGAGGTCCACTCGGGTCTCGAAGTTGTGAGTCAAAAGACAATTTTAGTTCCAACACTATGAGCTCCATCAAAGCTGATACTAGTATCATCTAGCATCGGAATCGCCAAGAACAGGAGTATTCTGCGACTTGGGGAAACCTTCGCCGCGAGTGGCTCTCAATGGACTTCAACTACTACTCCGTATTAACAACCATCATTCGCGCGCGCTCCTCTGTACTCAAGTCTCGCCTTGTCTGTGAAGAATGTCTCTTCACGGCCCGTAAGGCACTTACTACTCTTCGAGCATTGCAAGAGGCTTTCTCGAGCCATGCTACTTCTGTTGATTCATATCCGTATTTCCTTACTTGGTATGCAATTGACCCCTGGCCGTTTTGATATCGGATTACTACACTCTATGAACTTCGAAGCTCACGCATGATCCAGGACAATGCTACTTTACCCATTATCACCCTTTTTCGTGTTATTTTGCAACGTCGTTGCGACGTCAGATCACAGGGATTTCGAGATGATTAAGAAGATCACCGATGATCTTCGTCAATTTGCCAAAGCGAATGCATATATCGGCAAGCTCTATGGGCTGTTTTCTAAGTTTCTGGATCTATGCGCACCCCTGATCAAAGTAAACCCCGGCGCTCTTCCTTCGAGCACGAACGTACTCACCGATCCGGGCGATCCCTCGAGCTCGATGGTATTTGGTCGTGGAGAACAGGTTATAGGGCCGCTTCCCAGTCCTACTATCACGAGTAGGGCCACGTCTGGTATGCCGCCAGCGTTGGAAGGGTGGGATGACAGTCTTATGTGGGAGTTGTTCGACAACCAGCCGTCCTTGGGATGGGCAGAGTCTGAGTTATGGGACGCAATGACACAATTGAGCTCTTAGTGGGATTGGTATCGTCACTAGCACTGTAATTTACTGATTGTTCTGGATAATGTAGAATGGTATAGAAATGTATCGTCAATGTTTGGATTAGTACATGGAGTTTATTTACTCGGGGATGTTCGTCTTCAGGACACAGTCCCAGTAGAGATGAAGAGAAAAGAAAGAAAAGGAAAAGAAAAGTGAGCGAGTGGGACGACCCAGAGTCTAACCAAAGGACAAAAAGCAAAGCTGGCGATGCTCGATGGGTGTGGGAAATGCAAGAGGGTCGGTGGTGGAGGAATAAAACACACGACCAGGTATTATAATACAGTAATGGAAGTGGAAGGATTGTGACCAGTTTCGAGTCTATCCCGAAATCAACACCCAAAGGAGGAAGAAGATCTAAAGAAAAGCAAAGACATTAGCACTTGCTTTAAAACATCTGGACAGCATGAATATACGTACCATCAAAACACCAAACATCTTGGCGATAAGCCACCTATTACCGGACACACGGGTCCAATATTTCATTAACTCTCGCTGGGCTCCTTGAACGTTATCGACCACATCTTCCGTGTTGGCATCAATTCGCTGGATCATCTCAGATTGCTCGCTAACCATGGTGGCCAGCTGACCGAAAATGCCACCTAATTCGCTGATGGTTCTTTCGATGGCGTCAATAGCTTCACCACGAGCCTGGATATAGGTATTGCTCGATTGGGCTTCTTCCATAACCAAGAGTTGTTGATCCGATTGCATGGAGGGACGTCCAAGGGGAGAAGGATTGGAGGGGTCGAGGGTCAAAAGGTCTGACGAGTTTCCTTGGTAACCTGGTTGCGGTGTTCGTCGCCCAGAGGGGTTGTATAAAGGTGAGTCGGACCGCTGCGAGTCGAGGGCAGTCTGGGATTTGGATGATACAGAGGAGACAAAGTTCTCGGTTCGCGAGCGAGATGCCTGGATGTTCTTCGTGCGGACCTCCAACACTTCCTTAAAGTTCGCACCTACGTCGGCGAGTTTTCCTTGCAGCATCACCACCACCTACAATCAATCAAATAATTCCAGTTAGCCATGGGTCTTTTCCGCCTCACCGATCGCTTTCGATAGAGTACACTCACGTTATCATTATGCTCTCCTTCTTGGTCCATCTTCGAGCGGGTGGCTTTGGGGTGTTGTGATTGAGTGAATGCGGCCAAACCAGCGATCTGCTGGTTCAGCGCAGCGAGGTCTTGTTTGATTACATAGGTCAATTCGGAGATCTCGACGGGTCGGTCATCAAACAGGGTCTTTCGCTTGGCCACTATATCCATCAAGATTAGCTTCTTATTTCTCAACCACCCAGTCTCGCTGGGCATTCTCTTCAAACAAAGACTCGAGGCAACTCACATTCAGCGAGTCGTTGTAACTTGGCTGTCGTGCCAGTGATTCCTTTGCCGATATCTCTCGCCCGACGTGCAAACTCCGACCTCCCGGCCTTGGTAGTAGGGGCTCCCGACGGTGACCCATTTGCCTGGCGTCGCTGAGCGTCGGTCAATAACGCCTGACGTTGCGATCCGACCTTTGAAGTACCCAGGCGCTTTTGGGCTTGACCTAGAATCGAACTGAACTCGCTCGTGCGATCTTGAATCGATGGTCCGGTCATTGTGTAACGTAGTTAGATTGAATCGATAGAGCGGAGAGTGAACAAGTCGGACTGGATGTTGTGATCTCGGAGATGTAGCGGAGGAGGGGTTTCAAGAGTGGACACGGGTGTTTCAGGGCGCGATGCGACTATCGACGATAAGGAGAATAAATGGGCGCCTGTGGGGAAGTGTATTGGTGTGGTGTGGGTATGGAGATTTCAAGTCAATAGTCGCGACACCTCACCAGTCGGTTAAACACTCAGACGAACCACCGCCCAATAAATTGTGATCTCAAAAGGGTATCAGCTGAAGTGGCCAGGGGAGGTTCAAGGGTGCACCTTTTGGCTGTTCGCGAAATGAAACACGTATTGTTCACGTGACTGCCACCCATCTGCGCCACTGCTTATGTCACCCTGCTTACGTCATGTGAGTTAAAATTAGCGCCAGGCAGTCACGTTATGTAATCATTCACCCCCGAGTCCCCTGACGACCTTCACCTTTGGTTACTTCGACTTTGTTTGGTACTTTCTCTTTCTTTTTGTTTTGTGTTGATACTCCTGAAAGCTTGAAGAGCTGCAAATAATTGCATTGGTCGAGTCAGTTGACTAGGAATCCCCTGCTTGTCCACAGTACATACACACAGTTACACACAGCATTGCACGGAGACGGACTATAACTTGTTTCCCGCTCCCATCTGATCGCCGCATTAGCACATCACTCACGCCACCACTTGGTCCTCCCTCCACAGACGTATACCTTGTCTACCTACTCCTTTCGGCGCGAGCTCCAGTCTTCAACTCTCAACTTTACTCGATCCAAACAATAGCTTACATAGCTGTATCGCAAATTTCATTCCCTGTGTTCACATCACCCGCCACTATTCGCATTTAAGCAAGTCGGGCAACAACCTATGCTGGATAGCCCGACGAGCTCGACCTCACGCCATTTCTCTCAATGGCGGACTCGAACGCTCCTTGGCGAAATCGCCCTGGCCAACTAAAGTGAGTTTTACCTTTTTATATGGCTTTGATGAATTCCCTTTTCAGCTCGCTTGAGATCTAATATTCAATCCGTCCAGTGCGGGAACACCCAATTCCAATAGCCCCCTGTCCCCCGCCAGTGGTGGCAGCAACCCCCTTTCTTTTCGACCGAATGTGAATCGCGCAAAGACAAAGCGCTGGGTGGAAGCAAAGCAATATTCCTACGATGGCGGAGACTGGGGCTCTGAAGATGAGGAGGAAGAGGAGGAGGAAGAGCAACCCCCTGCAGCACCTCGACCTCCATACACAACACAAAGAACGACCAGCTCGTCGGAGTTGAGCTCCAGGCGGCTGTCAGGACTTGGATTTGGAGGCAATACGCCGACGCAAGGAACTCCAACCGCCGAACCCAAGGAGAATCCGATTGGAAATGATCAGAGGAATCCACCAGTTGTTGGGCCCGTTGAGCCTACTAAGGCAACTCAATATGCGCCCACGGGGCTACCTGAGGTCAAGCGCTTCTCTGGGTTCGGAACTGATTTCTTCACTGGTACTGACTCTAACCAGCAAACCACGAGCTCCGAACAGAACTCCCTCCGTCACAATCCCTCTCAGGCTTCGGACTCCTCCCTGGGATTCACATCAGTCGTCCACCAAGCCTTCGATGTCCCCGAGACACCAGATTCCACTGCTGCCAACAGCGTGGCCCGCTCCAACAGCGACGGTACATCTGTGATCAGCCCAATCATGGGCCACCGCGGAATCGGCGATGACAAGACCCCCACGATCCCCGAGGAACCTGCCGAGGCCAGTACCCCGACAGGCGCTCCCCAAGCGGCCTCGACTGAGGCATCCTATTTCAAGCCAGGACATCGGCGTGACTTGAGCCTCCCGGAGCGAGACAATAGTCCTTCTAGGCGTCCCCAAGTTACCGACCATGAGGGACCTTCCGCAGGTCAAGCGGAGTTGACATCAGTATCTCCGGGGCAGGACCACAGGTCGCCTGAGCGATCGATCGAAGTTGAAAACCAGCCTACGATCCCTCCAACAAACACTACTGACGGCGATTTCGTTGCTCCTCTCAAATTCGGCAGTGCCGCTACGTCTGGGTCGGAAGGCTACCGGGGCAGTATCCCTGCTATCGTTGGTGCGAACACTTCCCCAGGCGATGCTGATAATGACCGACTTCGAGAGGAGATTATGCGTTCATTGAGCCGAGAAAATTCTCAAGAGCCAGAAGAACGGCCGCCCCAGCCAGAAGTATCCAGAGAAGAGTCTATACCCAATGAATATGAAAAGTATTGGGATGGCCAGACGGGACCGGGTGATGGAACATCTAAACCACTTGCCTCTGAGGCTCACCCAGAATGGTCGAATCTTTCCTCTCGGGATCCATATGCCGCTCCTCAAAATGCGCAACCGACTACAACGGAGCCACCGAAGAAGCCAAAATTGGGCAGACGGTTTTCGTGGGAATCAGCCTCGTCGGCCGGAGAACCTGCGCAGCCTCCACCAGACAACTACGCTTCAACTTCTGATGGCTTGGCCCAGCAAGAGCCACTGCCAATTCCCGACTCGGAAGACACTCATTTAGCGGCCTCCCAGGTGCTCACTGACGGTGAAATTTCTGGCACTGAGAGCCAAAAGGCAGAGAGGCCTAGACTATCTATTGTTCCTCCAGTGTCTCAGAACATCACCCCTCCTGAGCAAATCCTTCCGCGCATGGAAAATTCTCAGATCGATCTGTCACTGCCAGACTACACGAGGTCTTCAACCATTGACGAGAGCAAGCTTCAAGGCTTTGGCGATATTCTCAAAATCACCACTCCAGCGGCACGTGTCCGGGCCTTTGAGGAGACCAGAACTCAATTCGCTAAACTTGATACTGGCTTAAACCACTGGCTTGAGGTCACGCTTCGTGATCAACCACAGCATTCCAGCCTGGTACAGGAAAGCCAGAGTCTATCTTCTGGATTCCCGAAGACATCTCCCACAACTCGCCGATTCCCCAAATTGACCTCTCTGGGCAATCTATCTGCATCCCGGGAAGACAGCACGCCTATTGGTGCCAGTCATATTCGACGTCCTTCTGGTCACATCGGAACCATTGTGAATAGGCAAAATGTTGAGCAGCGTGGAAAGGAGTTCTTGCACACGGCCGGAACATTTGGTGGGAAGGCTGGTGAGGCGGCCAAGGGGCTATTTGCTAAAGGAAGAAGCAAATTTCGACAAGGAAACGACAAGGTAGATTCCTAATCCTTTCTCTTTCTTTTTCGGTTATGGAAGCCCTTTTTCTTTTTGGACGGCGCGCTCGGGGAATAGCGCAACGCAGCGGGTGACCCGCGGTGTTTCATTTGTTTCTCTCATCATCTTTTCTCGATACCACGATGTAATATCCCATCGCTTTGGCATTGGGTCCTTAGAATGTGACACGATTGATGCATTTCGCTTTTCTTTCCACCCACTCCCATTGATTCTCGAACTGCTTCTGATTTTGGTAACGTTGTAGGGTCAATCACCATCTGCCCGCAAAAGCATGCAGTTTCAATTCTCTTTTCAATCGGAGTCTGCCAACTCCACTGGTTACTCTGGTAAAACACCCCGACGCAGCTCTCTTAACTTCAATAGTCTTCCAGTCTTCAAATTCGGCCGCGACGATACTACTAGCTCCACTCCTGATTTCGGTGCCATGGATCCCGCTTCTATAGAAGATCCACAAGATGTTCCTGAAGAGCGTGGCGGTAAACGCCTCAAATCTACAGGCCCTTCTTACCTCTTAGAACCCAGCAACAAAAGCGAAGAGAGCGGTGTACCTCAGGCCGGAACATCATTCATGACCGATTTTGAGCAGGAAATGAATGCAGCGTGGGGTCTCTCCCCAACAAGCACTCGTGCTGAGCACGAGCAGCCTCGACCATCAACTACCGCTGAGCCTATTCAACCTTCTCGTCCGATCGAGCAACCTGTGACTGCTCAACCTAACGATCCAGCCCAACTCCCTCAACCAGCTGTGGAATCTATCGATACCCCAAAGCAGGCGGAAGATCTGCGCCCACCTTCGCAAGAAGAGTCTGACATTTCTGTTGATGCGGCTGAGGCCAACATGTATCTTGCATCTCTTCCATTGGGTGACTCCCCAGTCCTTGAGAAGGACTTTTTGACTGAACACGACGCGCGTACCGATGACTCTGCTTCGTCTGGCGCGGCGGATCCACCAAGTCAATCTGGGATAGAAGCATCCCACACGACCATTCCCACGATCCATGCCGCTTCTGAAGAGGATACCAAACCTCAAGCTCCACCAACAGATGTCTCGTCTGAGGAAGCCAAGCCAACGGACCTGCCACCAGCGCCCGCCAAGGATCTGGAACCCAAATCCGAGCCCCCGGCAGACCAGGATCATGAGACGATTCAGCGGGGGCTAGCTCCTTCACAAAACAGCCACATGCCTCGCCAAGCATCAATCTCAACTCTTGGTAATGAGGATCAAGATGCGACTCATTCCTCTGAAGAAGTTAGCCCTCCCCCTTCGCCTATCAACGCAACGCATGAAGACATCGAAGACCCTCACCCACAGCCTGAAGAGACCGACAATGACAAGGCCCTCCCACCCACGAGGACCTCCCAAGACTCTTTCCCACCGGTTGAATCCGTGGAATCTGCATTTCCCGGGTTTACTTCGCATGTGCCAAGACCCCAAAGCTCCCAGGAAATTCTCGAGTCCAAGCGTAGGTCCATTAGTGGCCTTCCGCCATCTGCGCCTGGTGTGCAGAGCCCACTCAGAAATGAAGTGAGGTACTCGCCCGGAACGCGAAGTAGCATGTTGAGCTTTGGCAGTTTCGGTCGCCAAAGTACCGGCAACACCAAAGGAACTCGTCCAAACACTCCGGGTAATGATTTGTCGCAGCAAAACTCGTCTAATTCTCAGAATGGCGATTCGAAGATGGACAAGTTGAAGAGTTTCGGACGGCGACGTCGAGCTTCAGTTGGTAACCTCATCAGTGGTATCCAAGGCGAACTTCAGGGTGGTATTCAAGGGATCCAAGAAAAATCCCAGAAATCCCAGAAGAAACGCGGTTTCAGTCGGATCAGCGGCTTCTTCGGACGTCAGCAAGAGCCTCAAGCTGAGAAAGTGCAGGCCACCCCGCATGGCATATTCAGTCGCCAACAGGTACCTCAGCAGTCGACAATTAAGATTGTCCAAGACCAAAAAACGAAACAAGACCCTCTTGATGTCAAGGCTCTACCAGCTCCTCCTCCCTTCCAGAACCGCTGGTATTCTTCTGGCGCACCAGGACAGACCGTCGCAAACCGCTCGTCCATGGAGAAGGCTCTCCCAGTGCTACCACCCGCTGAGGATAGAACTGGCACAGCACGGTCGTCCCTCGATCAATCACGCGCTAGTCTGTCAGGACCACCCATGGGCGGCAGTCGATTCTACTCTCAACTGATGTCTGGCGAAACCCAGGCCTCGCCTCAGCATACTCGATCTCAAAGTCAGCCTTTATTTATGAGCCACCCACTGTCTCCGGTTGCGCCCTCAGAGTCAGAACACAGCAGTCCAGACCCATCGGCTTCTTTCAACGAAGTGGCAGAAGAAAGATCACCAACCCGGTCTAACTCGCCCCCACCTGTGCCTCCCAAGTCCCCAGTGACTGAACAAGATACCAACTTGAAGGCTGAAGGCAATCCAAGTGAGCAAGCACCTCCACGTGAAGCTACGTCGGACCAAGCTGCTGCATTCAATGAAGCACGTCGCGATACCACAGCGCCAACCCCAGAATCCAACCACCTTGTTGAAAACCACGAACCCAAAAACATCATCGTCGCCAGCGCCACTGCTTCATCACCCACACACCCCCATCGCGAGAGCGAGCCTCGAACTCTCAACGAGACATCAGAACCAGTCGAGCTTGCTCTTACCCGAGACGACTCCAGCGAGGAGATCGTCATGTCACCCACGGCGTACCCAGGACAGGAGTGGACGCCAATGCATTATTATCAGTGATATCCCCGTCGTGATTCAGCGATCATTTTACGATACCCGATACTCGATACCCGATTCTGTTCTTACTATCGTTTTTCATTCCCCACTTTGTCACACTTTGTCATCTTTTGCACTGTACTACTGTACTACATACGGAAACTCTCTCGTTATGAGTCTAAGCTTGCTGGCGGGCTTAACCTTTGTACAATCATTGTCTTTTTCATTGCAAGATACTTCATGGCTCGCACATCTTCGTCGTCTCATTTTGATCTGTTCTTCTCATCTTGTAAAATCGATCATATCTCAAATTAACCACACCATGTCTTCTCCCCTCAGGTTCAACAACCAAGTCCGAAACTTCACACATGTGAACTGTCAGGTCCTAGTAGTAGCAACTAGTAAAGCCGATCATCAACCAGTGCCTACTTAGACCCAACAACCTCCCAATCAATCCACTCCACATCCCCAAAAACCCCCTCCTGATCCTGAAACACCTTCTTCGGCTCACTATACTTTTCCCAGCCCTTCTTATCCAAAACAGTAGTAACACCCCCCTCAACCCGTCCAGTCGCATTAAACCCGGGCCCAAAATCCCTAAACTCCCCCATAAGCGTAACACCCTCCTCATACCGCGCAACACCACTAACAACCCAATCCACATACCCACTAGAATCAATACTCGCATCTTCAAACGACCGCGCGAAAATAGACCGGTGCAGTGAGTTCCACGGTCGTCCAAGCGCACAGGAACCCTTCATACTGGCTGCTATGGATGAGTTTGCGGCTTTGAGCGTTGAGTCGGCGATGTAGATCCCGTATTTGTTTTCGAAGGTCGTGTTGGTTCCCTTCCAGGCTGTTATTCCGCCGCCGCAGCCGCGGAGTTGGAGCTCGGAGGATTGGATCCAGGCTGTGCCGAAGCCGTAGAGGAAGTCCGTTTGGCCGGCTAGGATGTTTTTGTAGAAGTAGGCGTTGCCTAGTTTGCCGATGTAGACCTGTAGAAATTGTAGTGTTAGTATTTTCATCTTGGATGCTGGTTCCAGTGCCAGTGCCAATGCAAATGCTGTCTGCCAGAGGCTACCAGTAGTTACCAACCACCCCGGGGCATACTAGGACTGGGAGGCTCAACATACCGTATCCTGATAAGAGTAGAAACCACAATAATAAAAGCCTCCATTCGCCCGACTAAAACTAATAGCATGAGCAGGCCCATCACTATACTCCGCCCAAGTATTCGTAAAATCAACATTATAAACCCTAAAATCGCGATTTCCAAACGGCGTATCATCCGGCACCGCAAACCCCGTCGGTCCAGAGCCCGTAATACTCGCATTCAACGTCGGCGCAACGATCAACACGCTCGAGTAAACATTATCAACGGATTGACCCGTTGAATCGTGATTCGCTGCTGCCCAGGTTAACCTGACACGATTACGCGAGGCGTCTCTTGGTGAAGATGTTTGGCCTAGGAGAGTTATCGGTCCGGCTCGGGTGATGTTTACTTGTTCTTCGTAAATTCCGGCAAGGAGGAGGATTGTTGCTGTTGTGTCGTCGTTGGGAAGGGAGGAGATTGCGGCTTGGACGGTGCTGAAGTCTGCTTTTGTTGTGTTGCCGACTATTATTGTTCCCTTTGGACAGTGGGTGCCGCCACTTGTTTGGCATTTTTCTCGGGCATTGTTTGATAGGGCTGCGGCTTGGATTGGGGGTGGGGAGAGGAGGAGGGGGAGGAGGGAGATGAGAGAAAGACCGAGCATGGTGATCTTGAACTTGAACTTGAACTCGGCTTCAAGTTGGGGAGTTCAATTGCCAATTGCCAGTGGTTTCAAGGTGTGTGGACATTCAAATGGAAGTTGTCCGATATTTGCGGCTGGCCTTTATAGAAGAAGGCAATGCCATTGTTCTGGCTGCTTCGTTTTAACTTCAGATTTATTCTGAATTTGGCAGACGGAAAATCTCCATTGCTGTGTTTTGGCAAGACTAGAGCCGATATTGGGTGTCTGGTCCGAGACTTAGATTGCATGGCTATGAGTGATCCATTCATACTGGTAGAATTGGATGAAGATGGCGATCTCCGCTATTGACCCCGCGAAAATGGGGTAGCAAGAAGCTTAGTGGTTCTCCCCGCATGGTGGAAAATCTCGTCGGGAAATTGCTGGTTCGATTGGGGCGGAGAATTGAACGTCCACCTGTTAGAAGGAGGGAGGGGGCAGGGGTGTGTATGTATGGGGGGAGGGTGGATGTAAGTGAGATCGGGTTAAGGAATGGCAAAGGATGGATGTCCCTAGCGGAAGTACTAGTGAAGGGACTCTAAGGTAATCAACTACGGATGAATAGCTACAAGTTTACAAGTTTGCAAGACCAAATCATTAGGAATCCCTTGAGATTGACTAAGTACCACTATTAACGACATACATACACGTAGAGAAAGAAAACTTGACTCTAGCAACTCGAAAGCAAGAAGAAATCAAGGGGTAAACATGGAACACACAAAAGTCTATAATACGGGGGGTAGTAAAGGAAAGAAGAAAGAGACGAAGGGGTATGGCCTTTTCTTTTATTCCCACGGTATGCATGTCCAGGGGTAGATGGCGAGCAAATACATGATTTGGGTGGTATGATGTATCAAAGCGGGACACAGATAAAATTTAAGGAAATTAATTGATCTCGGACCAGTAACGAGTTCAGGAAAGGAAAGAGGGCTAGATTAAGCAAGCCTGTTTGTTTTACACCATAGAAAGGGGCGAAAACGCTTACTCGTCCTCCTCGACGTTGTCGGCGCGAGCACCAAGGGTGTAGCGGGACTTGCCGTCGGCACCAGTCTCGTGCTCGATGGCGAGCTTGGACAGGTGAGCGATCATGTTCTCGATCTGGGTGTCGGCCTTGGAGCGGGTCTTGCGGCCAAGGTTGTCCAGAGCGGGGATGATGGTCAGGATGTAGTAGACCACAGCAATGATAACGGTAACACCGATGGAGTAGGCCCAGATGACAACGACGGTGACAATGTCGACATCGTTGTTAACGGAGAAGTTGGGGCCGGCAGGGTCGGAGGGGTGAGTGTCCTTCCAGTCAGGGGCCAACCAGCCGAAGACACAGAAGAGGGTAGCAAGGACATCGACAATGAAGATGGCGATGACCAATTGCCAAGAGGGCCAGGTCTTACCACCACGGGTAACGAAGATCAGCCAGTTCTCAGTCAGGGCAATCTCAAGGAAGAGAATCTCCTGGGGAGAGCCGAAGTTCTGGATGATACCACCGTTCTCAAGGAAGAGGGTACCACGGATGATCCAGGTAGCGGCAGCGAGAAGGATTCCAAGAACAACGGAGATAACCCAGATCTTAGGCAGCTGCCACTCGACGGGACGGGCCTCGAAGTGAGCGTTATCGTAAGCGACGGCAATGGTGGCAAGATCAGCGAACAGAGCGATGAAGACAATCAGGGAAGAGTCAACGGTCTCATCGATGATGATCATGGAGGTGACAAGGTAGATCTCCAGGTGAAGACACAGAGCAATACGGTACTGGATGTAGGCCTTCATACGCTGGAAAATCTGACGGGCCAGCTTGATGGCATCGACGATGGTGGACAGACCGGGGGCAAGGAAGACAATATCGGCGGCAGCCTGGGCAGCCTCAGTGGAACCCTCGACGGCAATACCACAGTCGGCCTTCTTCAGGGAGGGAGCATCGTTAACACCGTCACCAGTCATGGCAGTCAAGTGACCACGCTGCTGGAGCATCTCGACGACCTGGTACTTGTGCTCGGGGAAAACCTCAGCGAAACCGTCGGCCTTCTCGACCAGCTCGTGCTGGGCGGAACCGGCGAGACCACCGTGGATCAGGCGCTCAGAGTCGTAAACCTTGGTACCAAGGGCAAGCATCTTGCAGGTCTCCTTGGCGATAGCGATGGCGTCACCAGTAAGCATCTTGACGGACAGACCCAGAACCTGAGCCTCAGCGATGGTGTGGGCAGTATCCTCACGAGGGGGGTCGAACATGGGGTACATGCCCAGAAGCTGCCAGGGCTCACCCTCCTTCATGACGGCGACACCAAGGGAACGGAAACCACGGCGGGCGAACTCAGTGGCCTTCTCACGGTAGAGCTGGGCCTCCTCCTGGGAGCACTCGGACATGTTCAGGATAGCCTTGGGGGCACCCTTAGCACAGATGTAGCGGACACCGTCGCAAGTACAGACAGTGGTGATACGCTTGGAGACGGGGTCGAAGGGAGTGTACTTCTCGGTGATCCAGTTGCGGGCAAGGATCTCACGAGCCTTGGGGTAACGGCGGAGAGTCAGGATGGTGACCTTGTCAATGGGGTCCAGGTTCTTGACGTTGTGGGAAGAGGCAATAGCAGCGACAGCCATCATCCAGTTAACATCAACACCCTCAGCGACGTAGGGCTCACGGATGGACAGCTGGTTGGCAGTCAGGGTACCGGTCTTGTCAGAGCACAGAATGTCGACACCAGCAAGAGACTCGATGGCAGTGAGCTTCTGGACAATGGCCTTCTGCTCGGCAAGGTAGGCGGCACCGACAGCCAGGGTGGTGGTGGTGACAACGGGCAGACCGACGGGAACACCGATAATCAGGAGAATCAGAGTGTAGTGAAGCAGGTTGTTGTCGGTATCCTCGGGGGTAGCGATCTTCAGGTGACGGAAGAAACCACCAATCCAGGCAGCGAGAATCCAGAACATGACGAGAACCAGCAGGGAAGTACCAATGTTGTCCATGACAGCCTTGAAGTGACCAGAGTCCTGGGCACCCTGGACCAGAGCAGCGGTCTTACCGACGAAGGACTGGCGGGCGGTGGCAGTGACGATACCGTAGGCCTTACCGCGCTTGCAACCGGTGGTGTAGTAGCAAGTGTCGGCCATGTACTTGTCGACAGCGAGAGACTCACCGGTGATGGCGGACTGATCGCAAGCAATCAGAGAAACACCGGTGTGAGCCTCGTGAGCATCATCATCGTCGTCGTCACCCTTCTCCTTGAGGGTGTCGTCGTTGGCGGTAGCGAGGTACTCCTTGTAGGTCTCGAAGTTCTCGGGCTTGTCGTAGTCACAGATGAGGCGGACATCGGCGGGGACGACGGTACCCTCCTCAACGATAACAATATCACCAGCAACAAGCTCACGGGCGAGGATCTCCTCCTCCTGACCGTTGCGGACAACCCAAGCACGCATAGCAATATCACCCTTCAGCGAAGCAACAACATCGGCGGCCTGCTTCTCCTGGTACCAACCGACAAGGGCGTTAAGAAGCAGAATACCACAGATGACACCGAGATCGATCCAGTCACGCAGACCAGCGGCGAGCAGGACAGCAAGTTCCATAACTGTAGGCGAAAAAAACGCGTTAGAAAAATGCCATTGAACGCGTCAAACACTCCAAACTGGAGTTATAGAGATCGAACTAGATCTGTATTCTGTGATTTCACTTACCATAGAGAATAGGACCACGGAAGTAACCAATGAACTGGATGAAGATGTTGGTCTTCTCAGTGACCAGCTCGTTCCAGCCACACTTCTTGCGGCGGGGGTCGATATCAGAGGAGCTCAGACCGGAGCGCAGGTCGGTCTCGAGCCACTCATCAGGGCACTGCCAGCCGTCCTCGACGGAGTCACCCTTCTTACCCCAGAACTTCCACCAGGGCTTCTTGGCCTCAGCGGCGCTGAGAGCACCGGCAGAGGAGGTAGAGCCACGACGACCATCACGGGCAGTAGAGATGTAACGGTTCAGGGCAGAGTACTCATCGAGAGTAGCACCGCCTTCACCACCCTCAGTGGTCTCCTTAGTGTGGCGCTCGCCATTCTCGACATCGACAGCATAGGAGATCCTCCGCTCGCTCGAGCTCGTCACATTTGTCGCCATTGTTGCAGTTGTTACGGCTTTCAAGCCCAGGAAGACCAACTTCTTCAATGGCAAGGTACCGAACGAAACGGATTAATCCTATGGAGAAAGAAGGGGAAAGGAAAGAAGGTGGGTGGGTGAGAGAGGAAGAGCACTTTATAATACCGGGGGGGGGCCAGCTCAAACCAGCGTAAAAGAGAGAACCGGAGTGGGTTGTGTGGATAAACTGGGCGTGAGGGAAATAGACCCAGAAAAAAAAAGAAAAAGAAAAAAGAGTGAAATAAAAAAAAAATTTAAAAAAAAGATTAATTGTCGTTTGGGGAAAACAAAAAAAGGTGGAAAAAAAAAATCTGAGGGGAGCGAAAGAGGAAAGGCTAAGTAGGTTCTGGGTCCGTGTTGATGGGGGAGACTGAGTGTACTCTACCTGGGTAACAGTCTCTGGGTATAGTACACTATAGAGTATTGTACCTGGTTGCTGGTCTGGTTGCTGGTTGCTGGGGAGAACAGGACCCGCTTGCATCGGTACTGTAATATTGCTGTATTTGTGTATTGCCAATACACCGAGAGATGACCGTCCCACGCTGCTTTCACTGCTTGCACCGGCAATGGTCTGCCGAGAATACTATTATCGGTACGACTCATACTAGTCTCGCCGAGTGCGGCCCCAAACTGCTCTCGGCTTGACTATGCGCGATTTTTGGTTGCATTGTTCTATACTGTAGAAATTATCCTTATACACTCAACATGTACTGTGCAATATCAGTATACATACACACGGAGTATAAGAATCACAAGTACATAGATACAATCAATCTAACACTGGCATTATCATCATCATAATAATCCTCCAATCCTTACTGAGATCATTGGGTATCTACTGACGCGAGGTATGTCGGAGAATTCGAGGAATCCAAACAAACAGCGCGTAGCACGAGAGGAAATTAGAGATCGGCTCCCTTGCAGGAAACCACTGGCAGTACTTCGTACTAGGAACATCTTGCTTTATTCAGCGAGACGGCCCGAGATACTGTACAGTATACTAGTACGAGTACGGAGTACTCGTACTAGTAGTAGCACTGGCAATACCATTATCCCATACCCTATCTAACTTTTAAGAACAAACTATCTAATAGTACTACTAGTACTGATTCTCTATAATATCCCAAGTCATCGTGTCATGTACATCCAGATGTCATGGTAAATCTCTGCCAGTGCTTCTCCGTGCTACCCGATGGCCCGAATTGCCCGACAGGGGGAGCATGGGGGTACATCAATAACCCGCAAGCGGCGGACATACCGTGTATTGTACTAGCATACCATACCATACAATACACACTCTCTCAGCAGTCCTTCACTGAGAAGATCCCATTATGTCACTGTTTCTCTATCATTGACTTGCGGGTCTTTTTTCTTATCGACACGTCCCATTGTAGTCACATCCTCACTCAAACTACACTATTGCCACACCCCTCGCCCCAGCTGCCCTCTTCGACCTTCGACCTCCTCGTGGGGGAAAACCGCCCAGCGTCATTTAATTCCCCCTTCCTGACTGGCCATGCATCCCAACAGGTCCCCGCCCACTAACGCCATCTAGTCTCGGCATGCATCGAATCAATGCCCGCCCCAACGACGATGAGGTCATGGTCTTGCTGATCCCACCCGCACCCTCAAGACTGGCCCCCCCCCATCGCTCGGCGACTGCTCTGCTGGGTTTAGTAGGGCTGGGACGTGATACACATGCTGGAACTTGGCCGAGGAGTGTAGGAGTGTACGGAGTACATCTTACAACACGGAGTATACGAGTATACAGAGAGTCATTGTGAAATATTCAAGTATTCCGTTCATATGCTGCTACTCTCAGGGCCACGATGTCCATGCCTCGCTGATCCTCCGGACAGGGAATAATCCGGTTCGCTCGCAGCAAGCTTTTCTCCCGGGATACTCAATGCGTAGACGGCGTCACGATCCTCAAGCTTCACTGACTGTGACCTTCCGCCATTGGACCATACAGAGTGCGAATCACCTTGATTTGATGTGATGCACCCCAGTTTGCAGCTAATGGACAAGGCTGGCTGTCACTTAGTTAACACTGTACTTAGTGTATGGAGTATGGCCAAGTATGGAGCACGGAGTCCATTGCCCTCCGTCCAGGAGGCACTAGATCGTTCCCTTCGGGAATAGCTACAGCTCCTCGCTTTCGTATCAACGTAAAAACCTATCTACAGTACATACAGCACAGCAAGCAAAGCCTATCCTATCCTATCCTACTCGCACTGTAGGTAGCAGGGTATACTTTGCCGTGCTACTATACTCCGGCGCTTTCCGCGGTTGACTTTGAACACAACCAATTGAATGCTGTCGAACAGTAATGGAATTGAACGTGTCTTCCCCCGATCCCCTGAAAATTCTCTCAATGCGGTCGGTCGGTCAAGAACAGGCTCAGACGCATCTCCAGCCTCCAACAACGAGAGGAATAAAGAAAGAGGGGCCCCGAGGGGCCCCGATCATCTCCTAATTCCCGCTCCAGACCAGTCCCCGTTTCCCCCCTTTCATCTCCATTCCCCATTCAGCAGACTCAGGCGGTTTCTGTTTCTGCGTTGCTTTGCTTCGCGATCGTGATAATCCTGACCTGACTAACTACTGACCCAATTTCAGTACCTACCTTCTTCGGGAAGCCGACCGACTTGACTTTATCCACTCAAGCTCAGGCTCATGCTTGTTTAGGTCAAGGCGCTGACAATCTCCAGGGCTACTCTGTACACATACGTAGATTACTATACTATACTATAAAGTAATCTGTACGGCATACGGCATCCAACGTAGCGCTTCGTCCCCCAATGACCCCGTGCAGTGCGATCCGCGGGAATCCCCCGGACGGTTTAGTGTAATAAGGAGAAAGAAATTGATTTCACCACGTCAGCCAAGGCCGGCCCTGGCCCGCGTTGGCTCCTGAAATCCTGGGGAGGGTCCCCTCTTACTAGAGAGTTGAGATCAAATGTCTTTCATCTACGACGCTAGAAGTGGGATCTCATCGCATGACTGTACAAAGGGTCAGAATACGAGGAACTGGCACCACACCTGTGAGTGTGGGAACTGGAATACCTAGTACAGTATTAGGATTAGGTGCCCAGCTTCAACAACCAATCCATGCTGGACTGTATGCAGGCGGACCCTCACTTGGATCTTGTCGTGTCTAGGGTTGCAGGAGTGGAGAGCTTTGATGGGGACGGAACGCGACAGGGCGCTTGTGGCCGCGATTTGCTGTGTCAGTGGGACTCTGCGAGGTGTTGCGAATTGGCCGTTCCATGGTGACCTGGTGGGTTTGGGCTTGATCAGACATTGGAATGTACTCCGTAGTACTATATCGCGCTTCAGGTTCAAGTTCATCTCGAGGGCTGGTGTAGAGCCGTTCGAGTTTCTATGGAAACTGGCGTTTCGAGTGAACGATTGTAGCAGGTAGATTGTGTCTGGTCTATCTGGGACTAGTCGAGCTGATGAGTAGATCCTGGACTCGATTCTAGGCCGAGAACGTGAACTAGCTGGCCTTTGATTGCTAGTGTTGTGATTGCTACCTCGATAACTACTGTCGTTACGGAGTAGTACTATGTACTAGTTAGACATCTCGATTGCCGAGAGACCAACATCTAAACAGAAGTACTAGTTTGTTAATAACGAGCATGTACTAGTTCTGTACAGTTCAGTCACCTGGACACCTGCAGCCGTGAACCATCTTCAACCTCAACGTCACTCGCAGAAGGATTCGATTCAATTTTCAGCGGCCGATCGCGCCGCTGATGTCGTTGGTCTGGGGAAGATGGACAAGGACAAAGGCGAGGGCGAGGGCACGGGCACCATACGGGCACGCATCAATTTCTGCAACTTGAAAATGCCTCATTGAATTGTTTCCGAGTCCCAAGATTCGCCGCCGATTGCCACCACCATCTGGGCATTTCTCTGTGCCAGTGTAGGTACTAAATTTTCAAATTTTTTCTGCAATGCGGTGAAGACCGAGAACAATGGCCGATATGCGAGGTGAGGTGCGCGGAGAAATCTCAAATCACGGACTAACTGCGAGGTTTTTTTTTTTTTTTTTTTTTTTCACGCCGAGTCTCTGCTCTTTCTCTTTCGCTTTCTTACCCCAGTGGAGCCCCCGGGGGGAGGCCCCTCCTCAATGGACCTCGTCCACCATTCAGCAGGGACCGGCACCGGCACGGCCATCCGTCCTGGGCAAATTTCCCTCCAATTTTTCCAATTGTACGCCGTACAGATTCCCACTTTCTCATTTCTCCAATTGCCATTACCCATTACCTGAGGTAGTCTTCCAGAGTGGAGACTGTGCGTGCACACAAGTTGTTCTCGATGTTTTCTAGAAGGCTTCGAGTGGCAGGTTGGATCCATGGTTGCAGCTGTACAGTACTTTCGTAAAATGGTATTCCAATGATACAGTGCATTAGGGTATGGGAAAATTCTGATTGTATTTTATTCTCTTGCAACCTGCAACCATGGTCTCTCTGTGGCCCTGGAATGTTGTACTCTATACTGTACCCTAGGTATAGCCTACGGTATTTTCCCCCCGATAAGAAGTGAAACTCTCACGTCATGGCAGCTTATCATGCCGTTTTCCGCCGACGCCATTCCCAAGCTGGTTGTCTTTGTATCGTTTCTGGTCTAGTCTGGGTATCACCGTGACCGAATGTGACGGAAAGGAAGGAAATTCCCATTTCGGTTAGTCTCCCTCCCAAAGGAGAACTCGACCAATCACGGCGCCAGAATTCGGCTTAGTCACTCTGACTTCTGCCGTTTCTGCCGCGCCGGGAGAAGCAGGAAGAGGAAGAAGCAAGAGGATTGCCCCTGCCGTGTCTGGGTTCACCGTGAGAGCCATTGCGCTTTTTACTCGACTCAATTGAAAAATTAAAAAAAGACATTAACTGCCGATAGTCATGGCAAAACCACCCATCTACTCAGAATTCCACCCCAGTGCCCCCAATATCTTCAAAATCGCATTTCATTGCAATCGACCACTCTATTCTAGTAGAGTATACTACTCTATGGAGTATAGAATGGAGACAGAACAATACTTTGTCTTGGCTCACCGTGTACCTACAGTAGTGGATTAGCGAAATGGGGAAAGCCCCCCAATTTCCAGCTATTTCCAGCAATCACACATCCCCCTCGATGCTCCAAATGGGTCCCCACCATCTGAATCAAACCCTCACCGGTGGGCCAGACGAGCATCGTGAAGGGGGGGGGGGCCAATCCATGACCCTCCCTCCAGGGCTCCCCACCGGGCGATCGCCCTGCCACATCGCTC